>JAVTVY010016479.1:0-60985 GCA_036873755.1 Hanleya hanleyi | reverse complement strand
TGACCTTGATCTGTATTTCTAAGGTCAAACTACTTGATTTGATTATGAGCTTTTTGGAAGAGTATATTTAGAGCTAAGAATTTGCTCATGTCAGATGTATTTTTAAGACGAGACAAATACAGTCAACATTTTTGTTAACCTACACGATATTGTCGTTTTCTAAAAATACATATTATGCAATGCATGATTGCTGAGTTAAGACAACAACTGATAACCGAGGGGTATTGGAGCCCATTGGGCTATTTTTAAATACGTGAAATTCTCATGACTTCTGTCCAATATCTACATTCCCCTGGCCAGATCTGGGGATTTGGCTTCATCATGTAGTTTCGGGATATTTATTCGTCATTAGGTAGCACTATAGACAGTAAAATTACAATCTGATTAAAACTCAGACGTAATAAACCGCTCTTCTGTCGGACATGTCGCTAATTAAGATCTGGGGCAGTACCTATCTTAAATCTGTCGCGCATGTCAGACTGGCGACCAATCACAGTCCAACTTCGACAGGCGAAGAGGTGCCTGTATTCAGTGGCGGCGAAGATCAAGGGCGAGATCGAAAATATGGTGTGCCATGAATTTCACGTGCCCGCATTAAAGCAGGAGGAACTGCAGATGCTTTCTTGCATGCTACGTAAAAGACACTGTATAGCCGTTCTTCCTGCCGGTTATGGGAAATCTTCATGTTGCTGAGTGTACGGACCAGGCGCAGAGAAAACCCAGGCGTCTGACGAAGTTCTTGCTCTCAACTACAGTCCATGAGCAATAAAAAAAAAGATTATTATTTGCTCCCCGTTGCTCTCTTCATTGACATACCAGGTGAAAAAATCAAGGGATATTTCTTGCACTGCTGGATATATAGGTACAGTTATTTTTGTTTCATGAAATCAGTTCATAACTGCACCGCAACAATGTTAATATTACTGACAAGTTGTTAAAAAAATCTTCGCTGTGAAACCAACCGGACAAGTCCATTTTCACCCACAGGAGAGGAACTGAACTAGGGGAAGTAACTCATCCCGCATATTTACAGTGAAAGCAGAAGAAAGAATTATCTCCCCACTCTCCGGCTCCTTTGGGTGAAAATGGACTTTCCCGGTTGTCGGCATGATCGTGGTTTCAACAGGCAAGCTCAGACGATATAAACTTTGGAGATTTTAAAAATAATTTCTAATGCCAGGGAAATATTTTTGATGACAAATAACTGCACAAGAGTTTGGAATATATGGTGAGTTTTGACAGCTAATGTGTTCTATTAACTGATAGATCCACGAAAACCTCGCCGTAGCGTAATGTGAGACAGACAGTAGATAAGCAGACACGCTATACTACGAGGTGTCTCATTGGGCGACTATTTGACCCGGAAACTATTTGATTCGGAGTTCATCTGACGAATTTGTTATAGGGACTGTCCCAGATCTTAATTGGCGACATGTCAGATAGAGGAGCAGTTATTAAGTCTGAGTTTTAATCAGATTGGTAAACTTATATAGCACAAATCATTGGCTCTTCATGAAGTTTATTATTGTGATCTTGTTAGACAGACAAAGGATTTCAAAGAATTGACCATATGGATTTCGCGACCCGTCAACATAATGCTTTATTATGCCCCCCTCTAACTAGAGGGGGGGGGGCATATAGCGATCGCTTTGTCCGTCTATCTGTCCATCCGAATTTCTTGTCCGCGCAATATCTCGGTTAATATTTGATGGACGAGATTGAAACTTGCATGGAATGTGGCCAGTGCCTCGTAGATGTGCAGCGTTGAGTTTTTTTCCGAGTTCCGGTATAATTTTCAAGAGTTATGGCCTTTTTTCTGAAATCACTGTGAATGGGACTTGTCCGGGCTGGATCTTGGTTAATATTGTATGGACAAGTATGAAATTTGCATGATATGTGGTCAGTGCCCCACAGTTGTGCAGCGTAAAGTTTCGCTTATATTTTCAAGAGTTATGGCCCTTTGTTCCTGAATTCTCCGTGAATTGGGACTTGTCCAGGCTGGATCTTGGTTAATATTGTATGGACAATTATGAAATTTGCAGGATATGTTGTCAGTGCCCTGTAGTTGTGCAGCGTGAAGTTTTTCCGCGTTTCGCATATATTTTCAAGAGTTATGGCCCTTTTTTCTTCAAATTTTTGTAAATTGGGACTTGTCCGGGCTGGATCTCGGTTAATATTTTATGGACAATTATGAAATTTGCAGGATATGTGGTCAGTGCCCTGTAGTTGTGCAGCGTGAAGTTTCTCCAAATTTCGCATATATTTTCAAAAGTTATGGCCCTTTTTTCTTCAAATCTTTGTGAATTGAGACTTGTAGGGCTCGATCTCGGTTAATATTGTATGGACAAGTATGAAATTTGCATGATATGTGGTCAATGACCCATTGGTATGCAGCGTGAAGTTTCTCTGCTTTCGGTTATATTTTCAAGAGTTATGGCCCTTAGTTTATCAAACCTAAGTGAATGGGATATATTTATTTGTCCAGGCTGGATCTCCGTCTATAACCGATTTGGACCAGGAAAATGGCTATATTATATGTTATTCTACATTCCAAAGCAGACAACGTAGGTCCTGAAGTATGAAATTGCTCCAAAAAGAGTGAATTGGGTGCAAAAGTCAAAGTTCACTGATTGCTTCATTATTTCACCACAATATACTCCCAATTAATGTAGGTCTCATAACCAGGTCACATTTTCGGATTTGGCGAAAGCCCTGGTGACCATACAATTGAGCAATCTCTGATTGCTTCCTTCCTGTGTTTACATTTCATTATACAAGTCATAATTTTATTAACATTATGGTTTAGAAATGGCTTGAAAGGACATTGGTGCTGCTAGCACTGGCGTTTATGTGTGGCAATAGGGTATGGACAGCTAAATATATCTAAATCTAGGTTAAATCAGACCCTGCTTACACACAAAAATGTGGAAATGTTGCCAGAGAAAATATGCTGCCATCAGTATGGTGAATTGCAAGGATTCAAGAGAGAGCTTGAATTACAGACATACTGTAACACTGATATTCTTCTTGGAGGATTTCCACAAAGTGGATGCTCTCATGTTTTCATCCTGCTGCCTCTGCCGCTACTTTAAACGTGAATATCTCTGAAACCGTTAAATATTTTCGGTTCAGACTTTGGGTGCTATCACCTTAGGCCTGGGAAATTTGTCTGGTTGTGTTTTGATAGCTGCTGCTCACCACTAGGTGGCTTTGTAGTCAGAGCATACGTAAACCTTTCTCTGACGATTTCGTCTGAACGACTTGTTTGATTTCTATGAAATTTTATTACAATGGCCTTGAATGATAGGCAATGTGCTGAAAAGGTTTTGGTGTAGCTGGCTTAAGTATAAAGGCACGTTTTTTACATCTCAAAGTTTTTCGTAAAATGAAAATTTACAAATTCGGTTGGAGAAATATTTAAATATTGTTTTATTCTAGGTTGCCAAGCATAAATGTAGGATTGCCCACATGGTAATTCCCTTTCGGTGCGAACCAAATTGCCACTTCAATGAAAAATCTCAATTATCTGACTCAACGTCAAAACCTCCATAACCATTATCATGATTAAAGTTTTTTTAGGGCTTTAGATTTCACCTGCTTGTTTTTCATGGTATTTGGTCGTCACTAGGTGGTGCTATAAACATGAATGCAGGTAAACCTGTTTAACATCATATCTTCTAAACATGTTTGATTTCCATGAAATTTGGGTACATGTATAATGATATTGCAAGATAGCCGTAGACTGACAAGATTTCGGTGGTGTTGGCGAAATCATGGAGGCGCGTTTTTGCATTTCAAAATAAGATCTTTTTTCACAAAAATTTACTTCTTTGAATCAGGGAAAAGTAATTCTATTTTGCTGAGCATGAATGTAGCGTTCCCAGTGTTATAATTCACATCCCTTGTATTAAGCCAAATGGTCATTTTTTTGGCGGATTGCGAAGCAATAGCCATCCTATGGATTGATGTTTTCTGGCTGGCTGGTTGGTTGATTGGTTGTCCGTCGTCAACATTCCCGGATACAAGTTTTGTGTTAAAAGTTTGAGCTCTACCATGTATCACGCCAACTAAGCTTCTCCCGACCCCATATACTGATATTTTCAGATACCATACCAGAAGCTGCATTGACTGCACCCATTCACTACACCCTGGGGGATATATATGGGATATATATAACCCCTCTCCCCCACCCTCGGAACAGAGCCCCACCCTCTTTTCTCTAAAACTAAGCCTCGCCCGACCCCATATGCTGATATTTTCAGATAGCATATCTGACACTGCATAGATTGGACTCCCCACCCCCGCAACTGAGGCCCACCCTGTATCCCCAAAACTAAGCCTTGCCCCACCCCATATGCTGATATTTTCAGATACCATACCAGATGCTGCATTGGCTCATCCACTACACCCTGGGGGTATCCACCTCTCCCCCCACCCCCGGAACAGAGCTCCACCCTGTATCTCGAAACTAAGCCTCGCCCAACCCTATATTCTGATATTTTCAGATAGCATATCTGATACTGCATTGATTGCACTCATCCACTACACCCTGGGGGTATATGCCCCTCTCCCCCACCCTCAGTACAGAACTCTACTGAACCCATGTTAGTTTTGAATTTCATGTCTCCTTAAATGAAGGACAACATTTCTTTCAATTTTGCTATCAAATAATTCTATTCCACATCATATGATTTGCCCTAAAGCTTTTGCATGAATCATATTTTTAGCCCACCATCACCAGATGGTGGGCTGTTCAAATCGCTTTTCGTCCGTGGTCCGTCGTCCGTCCGTAAACAATTCTTGTTATCGCTATTTCTCAGGAACTACTTCATGGATCTTTCTCAAATTTGTTACACGGGTTCCCCTTGGGGTCTGGTTGGGCAAGATACCTTCTATGGTCCGATTCGAAAATACAATATGGCCACAAGGCAGCCATCTTGGATTTCCCCATGAAACCTTGTTATCGCGATTTCTCAGGAACTACTGCATTGATCTTTCTCAAATTTGATACACAGGTTCCTCTTCGGGTCTAGTTGTGCAAGATACCTTTTCTGGTCCGATTCAAAAATCCAATATGGCAACCAGGCAGCCATCTTGGATTTCCTTATGATACTTTGTTATCGTCATTTCTCAGGAAGTACTGCATGGATCTTTCTGAAATTTGGTACACAGATTCCCCTTGGGGCTAGTTGTACAAGATAACTTTTTTGGTCCGATTCGAAAATCCAATATGGCCACCAGGTGGCCATTTTAGATTCCCCATGAAACTTTATCATGATTTCTCAGGAAGTACTACATGGATCTTTCTCAAATTTGGTACACAGGTTCCCCTTGTGGTCCAGTTGTGCAAGATACCATTTCTGGTCCGATTCCAAAATCCAATATGTCCATCAGGTGGCCATCTTGGATTTTCCCATGAAACTTTATCACGATTTCTCAGGAACTATTGCATGGATCTTTGTCAAATTTGGTACACAGGTTCCCCTTGTGGTCTAGTTGTGCAAGATACCTATTGTGGTCCGATTTGAAATCCAATATGGCCACTAGGCGGCCATCTTGAATTTCCCCATGTAAGTTTGTTATCGTGATTTCTCAGGAAGTTCTGCATAGATCTTTCTCAAATTTGGTACATAGTTTCCCCTTGAGATCTAGTTGTGCAAAATACCCTTTCGGTCCGATTCGAAAATCCAATATGGCCAACAGGCGGCCATATTGGATTTTCCCATGCAACTTTGTTATCGTCATTTCTCATGAAGTACTGCATAGATCTTTATCAAATTTGGTACACAGATTCCCCTTGGGGTCTAGTTGTGCGAAATACCTTTTTCGGTCTGATTCGAAAATCCAATATGGTCACAAGGCGGCCATATTGGATTTCCCCATGAAACCTTGTTATCGCGATTTCTCAGGAACTACTGCATGGATCTTTCTCAAATTTGGTACACAGATTCCCCTTGTTGCCCAGTTGTGCAAGATACCTTTTTTGGTCCGATTCGAAAATCCAATATGGCTGCCCCACCCTTTCGTCTGCCGGCGGGTCGGCTACATGAAGGGACGTCACTCTTGTGACACGTCACAACTCGACAACTGCAGACTGCTGTATGTTTCGATCCAAGGGAGATAATCAGGATTCAGACACTTTCGAAGTTTCAACATTACTGCGCGGACCGGATCCGTTCAGTATTAAGTATTGTACCATCTTACTATTGTCGAGCATGGTATCTTAAAAGAGATATCTCAAACTAGCCCAGTAAACAGAACAGAATTAGCATTCGTTCCTAATTATAAAATCTTAAGTGTGTTTCATAGCTCATGCCAAAGTGTCAAAGAGATTTGTCTTCGCTTCCAGTACCCAATGATGACACGTGCAAAAAAATAAATAAAATAAAAATACTACAAAACGAAGACGAAGGATCCTCCGTACATATACATTCACTTTCAGACTAACTTTGCTCATTTCTCTTGTACTATAACAACCGACATAAGAACAGTTTCTAGAAATCTTGAAACTCCTGAAACTTAGAAAGATTATATCTTGGTGTTTTCCAGTGTCCCTTTTTTGATCTTTTTCGCTCAGATTCGAAATTCTGTAAACAAAATTACAAATCAGTCATTCGTTCTTAGTAACAATGGACAAAAAGATCCTCTTGTTATTAGCTTACAATTATCGGACAATGGTGGGCGCCAAGATCCTTCAGGATCTCTCGTTACATTATGGTTAAAAAATGGATTGAAAGGACTTTGGTGCTGTTAGCGCTGGCAATGGGCAGTAAAATATATCTAAATCTAGGCTACATCAGCCCCTGCTTACACACATAACTAAAATGCAGTTATTGAATAACCATTCAGGTAATAAAACCTGTATTGGTTGACCCTCACACTGGGTTTCTCCCATTGGTAAAGAAATCCCTTCTCAGAGGCCCTACTACCAGGGATGATTCCTGATTGCTCATCCCCCAGGGGTATGTGCCCCACTCTTCTGTCCCATCCTAAAAAAAATTGCCCCACCTAATAGTGGGTGTGCTCAAATTGGGGAGATATAAAGCCCTGTGAGTACCAAATTATGTGTTACACAATTGTCCGGGGAAATGCTGTTCGCCCGTGTTTTACATGAGCTTTCATTTACCTTGCAGGCATACCTATTGTATGCCTGTATGTTGACCATTCAGATAATAAAACCTGAAGTGGTTGACATGATCTGAAATATGGAATTTCACTTTGATCTGACATTTTAGTATCCCAGCAAACCCAGGCGGGGGTCCAGGGGCCACCTAGGCCCCGGAAGCCAAATGTTTCTAGGTTGCTGGAGATGCATTCTCGGCCATTTTAGGCACATCTTCTCTAACCAAGTCAATGTACATCACATTGCTCTGTACATTGCCTTGGCATACTTCGCTAGTAAAGTTGGAATGTGAATCCTCATCGATGAGTGGAATGCAGAGACGGCTTGCTGCATCCAATCAGAATGCGCGTTACGTAGCAGTTGATTACCAAGAAGGCGGCTCCCACTAAGAACGAGCTGTGTCGAATGTATGGGGAAATTCTGCCGAAAAACCCCCCCAGGAGAAGCATTTTCACGGCCACTTTCGGTGTTCTGATCAGTTGAATCAGCTTTTGGGATGCGCTGTACGGTCAAACGATAACGAATCGCCTTATGAGTGTGGTCGACTTGAAATTGAAGGGGAACAACTCCTGGAGGCAAAAAGTCGCTCATCGTTAAACTTCCGCTAGGTGGCTAAGAGCAATACTCCTCTGCCACCAGTCGAGAATGCCAAGGTAGCGTAGAGAGCTTTGCGATGTAGTTGACTTGGCTGGTGAAGATGTTTTAGGCACTGTAGGAGTGATGAAAATGCACAGAATTTTTTATTTTTTTTCAACAGTTCACCAGGTAAAAATGATATTAGTGTTAGATGTTTTTCATGAAATAATTTTTATGAAAAAACCCCCATCCTGTCGATTTAAGCTGAATCGAAACAAAGAGAAGTCAAGTTAAGGGAAGACACTGCTTGACGAATCGGGATTGACCAATAAAAAAATTGAAAATGAGATCTTGTATTTTTTACGTCCATAATGTGCCCAAATTTAACATAAATAATTTTTTGACTGAAAAGATAATTGAAAATAGCTTAAATAATACTTAATTACTTGTGTTGTTAAACTGTCTCTGTCATTATTTGCCCAAGACTGCTGAAAACGGCAAGTTTTAGTTGTTGACAACAACCATTTATCGTTGGCATTGTTGTTGTTGCCGCATATCATTGGAAAGCGAAAGTTCCAAGCTGTAACGTGAATTTGGGTTAGATTGGCAATCTCCGCTTCAATCTGGTGTATTCCCGAGAGGAAATATACAAGAACTTTTACGGAAACATCCATATATGGCAAAAGCTCATTACTATATCACTTCGGGTGATAGTGGAAAACTCGTAACCAGTGTAAATCTCTCTATTAAAGGGGGGAGGGGCTATTGATCAATACATCGACCCTCATTTCTGTGAACATGCGAGCGCGGACAGTATTTTTATAAAACTTCCATTTTTTAATAAACTAAAAAATGATTCCCGCATGGTACATGACAACCATTTCCGAAATGCAAATTTGGATTGTCATCGTGTCAATCGTGATTATCTATGCTTTTCAAGTGAAATAAGCTAATCTGATGAGCTTTGCAAGAAGAATAAATACGAAGTCTGAACTTTGTCCGATGATGTTTCCCAGTTAAAATTTTGTCCGGATAATTTTGTCCCCCGCCACGTAAGTGTGAGGGGGACTTGGAAATGCTACCCGTCCGTCCGTCCGTTCTTCCGTCGTACCGTCCGTCCGTCCGTCCGTCCGTCCCAACCATGTTGTGAATGCGATATCTCGAGAACAATTCAACTTATCAACTTCAAACTTGGGGGATGACTTGATATCAGTGAGAAGATGGCTGGGATTGTGTTTCACCAAACTGCGTTATCCAAGATGGCCGCCGTCAGCCATCTTAGATTCCAACCATCCCAAAAATGTTGTGAACGCGATATCTCGAGAACAGTTCAACCGATTGACTTCAAACTTGCGGGTTGACTTGACATCAGTGAGAAGATGGCTGGGATTGTTTTTCACCAAACTGCGTTAACCAAGATGGCCGACGTCAGCCGTCTAAGATTCCATCCATCTCCAAAATGTTATGAACACGATATCTCGAGAACAATTCAACCGATCGACTTCAAATCTGGGGAGTGACTTCACATCAATAAGAAGATGACTGGAATTGATTTTCACCAAACTGCGTTAACCAAGATGGCCGCCGTCAGCCATCTTAGATTCCATCCATCTCCAAAATGTTATGAACACGATATCTCGAGAACAATTCAACCGATCGACTTCAAATCTGGGAAGTTACTTCACATCAATAAGAAGATGACTGGAATTGTTTTTCACCAAACTGCGTTAACCAAGATGGCCGCTGTCGACTATATTGTTAACGAGATATCTCAAGAACAATTCAACCGATCTACTTCAAACTTGGGATGGCTTCACAATGGTGTGACATTTTCCGTCCGACCTTCATAACGTCCTTCCGTCCCTCATACTGTCCTTCCATCCCAACCATCTTGTGAACGCGATATCTCAAGAACAATTCAACCGATTAACTCCAAACTTAGTGGATGGCTGGGATCTCAGAAGAAAGTCACTCATTTTTCAGCACAACTATGCCACCGGATGATCTTTCTCGATCACCCTGTTCCCTTTCTTCCATAGACAATTTGCAACATTGTCCTTCACAATTATATCTCCTTCACATCAACAACACCACACTCCTAGCAACAATTTACCATCACACAAAATATATATGGTGATTATATCCCGTGTGTGTGAGAAGCCCATTTCCAGACAAGCTTTTTGGCGGGGGACCTGCTAGCTACTCAGCTTGTTTATTTTTTTTTGGTGTAGGGCGGATTTTGATTGGACATGTCCGATGTCCAACGATTATTTCAGACCCTGGGTTGACTAATTGCATAATGCATTAGTGGGGACTAGTGCTTGTGTCAACAAAGTAAACACTTCCTTTCCAGAATTAGTGCTACTTCTCTCTGCAATACTGATAATAATAATTTGATCCTGTTCATTGGTATGGCTATCCCAATTACAATTTCTTTAATCTCCAGATGCATTCTGGCAAATTTTCAATGAGTAAAATCCTAAACTATCACTCGGTTAATGGTCATTTGTTATTTGTTTTATGTGGAGGTCCCCAGTATTTTTTTGAAACTCAAGATATGAAATGGCACATACGTACCATTGCATTTTGACAGCTCTGTTACAACTGTTAACTATTTTTTAAAATGAAAAAGTAGAAAGATTTTTGAAGTGGAAGTTCTACATTCCTGATATGTTGGAAATTTGTATATATTATTTGAGTGAAATGGTGTGTTCTGGTGCATTTTGACAGAATATTTAGACATTGAAGAATAGATAATATGTAATGATGCCTCAAATGAAACTGAATTGTCCACGTCATCTGTTTGTTTGTCTCTCTGTCTGACTATCCATCTTTCTGGTCATAGCACATATGCAGCTGGTTTTGGATCAGAAGCCTAATGAAAATGGCTGACCTTCCCCTGTTTTATCATGGTTAAATTTAGCATAAGCAATAATTTTTAAAGAAGATAGGCTCTCCAGATTCATAATACATGTGCAATTGGTGACTGACTAGAAGAAGCCTATCTCAGTTGACTGAACCTATTTTTGTCTGGATCGCACCGCGTAGCGCTGTTGACCAGACTATGCTGCCACTCACGAAATATCTGAAAATGTGTACGTGCACTATATCACGATGTCCCTGTGTTGACCTGTAACAATCCGCCAGTGATTTGCAGTGGTTTGTGTCATATCAGGGTATTGAACAGAAAATGAAGAAAAAACAGTCGTAATCGTTTCATGTTAACTACCAGACAATGCAAAGAACAACAAGCTGAGTAGCTAACAGGTCCTCTGCCAAGTAGCCTGTTTGAGAGCATGCATCAATCTTGTGAACGCGATATCTCAAGAACAATTCGACCAATCGACTTCAAACTTGAGAAGGTCCTTCACATCAGTTAGATGGCCATTGGTATTGATTTTCACTGAAGTAAGTAATCCAAGATGGCCGCCATCGACCATATTGGATTCTGTTCGTCCCACATCTTGTGAACGCGATATCTCAAGAACAATTTCACCAATCAACTTCAAGCTTGGGAAGGTTCTTCACATCAGTCAGACGGCCATTGGTATTGATTTTCACTGAGGTACGTAATCCAAGATGGCTGTCATTGACCATATTGGATTCCATCCGTCCCGTATCTTGTGAACGCAATATCTCGAGAACAGTTCGACCAATCGACTTCAAACTTGGGAAGGTTCTTAACGTCAGTCAGATGGCCATTGGTATTGATTTTCACTGAGGTACGTAATCCAAGATGGCTGTCATTGACCATATTGGATTTTGTCCATCCCACATCTTGTGAACGCGATATCTCGAGAACAGTTCGACCAATCGACTTCAAACTTGAGAACGTGCTTTGCATCAGTTAGACGGCCATTGGTATTGATTTTCACTGAGGTACGTAATCCAAGATGGCTGCCATGGCCCATATTGGATTCACTACGTTCCACATCTTGTGAACGCGATATCTCAAGAACGATTTGACCAATCGACTTCAAACTAGAGAGGGTGCTTCACATCAGTTAGACAGCCATTGGTATTGATTTTCACTGAGGTATGTAATCCAAGATGGCCGCCATCGACCATATTGGATTCTGTCCGTCCCACATCTTGTGAACTCGATATCTCAAGAACAATTCCACCAATCGACTTCAAACTTGAGAAGGTGCTTCACATCAGTTAGACAGCCATTGGTATTGATTTTCACTGAGGTAAGTAATCCAAGATGGCTGCCATCGACCATATTGGATTCTGTTCGTCCCACATCTTGTGAACGCGATGTACTTGGATAGCATGGCACGTGGACCAAACTTTCGCTTGTACACGGATCCCGCTTCATAATATATTCACATAACACAACCTCGATATATTATGCCTTCGTAACAGTGAGATCACGACTCTCATGAAAAAGAAGAAAAAAATTGGTTCAGTCTGTTTCAGATGTAAATGCATTCTGGAATATTTCTGGCGAAAGACAGATCGATAGATGATGATGACGAAACAGCCAAATGTACAACCGTGTTTTTATCTAATATTACCTCATGGGTTCAGCAAAATTACTTCACATTTCAGACAGTATAATTTAGAGAATACGGTAATTCCCCTAATAATTCAATCACAGGAAGTTCACTTTTCAGCTCTGTTATGCAAACACAGAGAAAAAGTAACATTCTCATTCTTCATTCAAATTGAAGAAAAGCCATATAATGACAAAATAGGACACCTTGTACATGGTGCCATCAAGAATATTTTCAGATATAAGCCATTTTTGTTGCACTTCCGGTGATCGAATTATTAGGGGAATTACCGTAAGTAGACAGAAAACCTATTAGTTTATTCCATCTTTTTATTTTTTAACTTTTAATCTCAACCCATTATTCCAACCTCCGCTTCAGTTGCTATCAAATTACCACCTATGATCTCGGCTATCTTACGTAAACGTCTTTTCCGACATTCAAGTTTTGTGTCAATAATCAAGTCAAAAGTACCGTAATATCTTCACTAATAGTGTTAAAAAACTCACTCAAAAATTCTAATTTTCAAGGACATTCAGGGCCTTTAATTTTCAAAATGAAAATTATGCACTTTTACAAACTTTTAAGGACCCATGCGAACCATGAAACTTTGACATCGTGCACAATGATGCCGTTCCACGCTTTTTACGACTATGAAGATTCCGATGCAGCCATATGTCATGGTTAATCCTGCATGTCACAGCTTTCCTTTCATGATAAATCTCTGAATAATATCCTCGTTTCTATTTTATCCAGGGGTGATTGAAGAGAATAAGTCTGTACTATTGCTTGCTCCTGAAAAGTTGAATACAAGAGCGCAAACTTCTCTCGATATTCGAAAATATTCTCAATCGCCGCATTCGTTGGAAATGATACGTTTCTAAATTTTTTTTGTCTGAACAGTAAAAAATATGTTTTCAGTATCATAGCTGGGAATCTCAACATTCGTGTCTCCGGAAAAAAAATCTGAAGTCGGACCCAAACAGACGCGTTTCTGGTTTTAGGGCATACAGTCGCCAAAATTAATGCAACTTGTGGGTTGGGGTTTGATCGTAAATCTCTACCCCGCGACTAAGAAAATTCGTGGTTCAAATGTCCTGTCAAACTTCAGCATTATATTTTTTTAAGACCAAATGAAACGTAACTTCCAGTTCTTCATTTTGATATTTTCAATATAATATCGAATGTATGCTCTCTTCTATCGGCAATGTTTAATATCGCACGTCCCCGTAAACCGGCAATATTCCCAATTTAATGACCATTAAAAATCCCGGTTTAAACATTGTATACATTTCGTTTGAGACATAATGAAAATCAACTTAGTTGTTACAATTGCTTATGTTCAAAATGTTCAAAAAGTTTGCAAGGTTTATCAAATATTAATTCTAAGGAAACTCGTTGATGTGGAAGTTTTTTCATCGCACAACTACATAATATTATCAATCTCGCGACCACGATAAATGGGGGATTTTCGAATAGTTAGGACCGCGGTTTTTCACGAATGGGCCGTTTTTGATTACTTAGGGAACAGTGTCACGTGACTTGGCGAAAAATGCCCGTTTTCGAATTTACTTAGGGTCGCGAAAACTTGGGGAACTTACCGTAAAAAGTTCGTTATTTGTTTGTTGACAACGATAGCGTTGAAGAGACAATTTGTGCGAAAATCCCTGTTGTTGCTGCTGCACGATCATTGCGTATTAGCTGAGCAGACATTGCAATTCTCGTTCTGCTCTCAATGGACAGGTTCCGCTTCTGGGATTATGAAGACCCCAGTTTTCAACACTCGTAGTTGCGTTCTTTCCCGTGAAGTCGGCGTTCATTTACTATTTTAATGTGTATGCATACTGCATGAAATATATTTCCAGAGGACATACGTTTCGAAGCAACAACAATAGTATTCACATTTTTCTCATCTTGTGAACTTGACCGGATCCTGTCCAGTGCTGAATGTATTCTAGGGGACACTGCTCACCGAATATAATTTGTTTGAAAAAGTTTGAACACCAACAACAACATAACTTTTCGAAAGCGGAAACAACAGAATTTGTCAGGTACCGCTTTCGAAAAGTTTTGTTGTTGGTAGTGTTCTAACTTTTTCAAACTAAATTATATACGCAATGATCGTGCAACAACAACAACAGGAATTTTCGCACAAATTGTTGTCAACAAACAAATTTACTATAAACACCTGGCATAAATAAGTAATCTTGGGGACTTGACGCAAACTCGTGCAGCTCTGCGCTACACAAAGCTACAAATAAAACCAGTTAATAAAACTATCCAGTCTCCTCGCAAATTTGTCGTATCGTTTTGTCACAATAGAATTGCATGAATTATGAAAAGCTGCTCGAAAAACTGGTAGAAGACATTGACGCAGATGATCCAGTTTTGAGCATATTACTGCAGATAGTTCCTTGCTACCATGAAGACCTGGCATATTTCGAAATGAGCCGCCGTGACAAATTTCACTTCCTTGAAGACTAAACTCTGTGTTCCAGTTGTGATTCCCCAAACAGACTCGTCCACAACTTGGAAAAAATCTCCACATGTATCCATACATCTGTTATCGACTGAAACATGCCAGCTGAAACGTTTTGAAACTTTGAACCCATTATTGGCGATCCAGACATCAGTACTTTGAGTACTTTCATTTTAAGGCTATTGTCCTCCGCCACGAAGTGGTGGGAGGACTTGGAAATGCTGTCCGTCCTTCTGTCCGTCCGTCCGTCGTGCCGTCCGTCCGTCCGTCCGTCCTTCCATCCATCCATCCATCCATCTGTCCGTCCCACATCTTGTGAACACGATATCTTGAGAACAATTCGACCAATCGACTTCAAACTTGAGAAGGTGCTTCACATCAGTTAGACGGCCATTGGTATTGATTTTCACTGAGGTACGTAATGCAAGATGGCCGCCATCGACCATATTGGATTCTGTCCGTCCCACATCTTGTGAACGTGATATCTCAAGAACAATTCAACCAATCGACTTCAAACTTGAGAAGGTGCTTCACATCAGTTAGACGGCCATTGGTATTGATTTTCACTGAGGTACCTAATCCAAGATGGCCGATATCGACAATATTGGATTCTGTTTGTCCCACATCTTGTGAGCGCGATATCTCAAGAACAATTCCACCAATCAACTTCAAGCTTTGGAAGGTTCTTCACATCAGTCAGACGGCCATTGGATATTGATTTTCATTAAGGTACGTAATCCAAGATGGCTGCCTTTGACCATATTGGATTCCATCCGTCCCAGATCTTGTGAACGCGATATCTCGAGAACAATTCAACCAATCGACTTCAAACTTGGGAAGGTTCTTCACATCAGTCAGACGGCCATTGGTATTGATTTTCACTGAGGTACGTAATCCAAGATGGCTGCCATTGACCATATTGGATTTTGTCCATCCCACATTTTGTGAACGCGATATCTCGAGAACAGTTTGACCAATCGACTTCAAACTTGAGAATGTGCTTCGCATCCGTTAGACGGCCATTGGTATTGATTTTCACTGAGGTACGTAATCCAAGATGGCTGCCATTGACCATATTGGATTCCATCCGTCTCGGATCTTGTGAACGTGATCTCTCCAGAACAATTTGACCAATCGACTTCAAACTCGAGAGGATGCTTCACATCAGTTAGACAGCCATTGGTATTGATTTTCATTGAGGTAGTATGTAATCCAAGATAGCTGCCATTGACCATCTTGGATTTCACTCACCCATATTGTACCCATCTGTGTTGTGAACGTGATATCTTGATCTATTCCACCCATCGATTTATAAACCTCACCATCCACATACAACTATAGACTTACATTCCAGTGTTACACTACCCATTACTGCTTCCCAAACCTCCTCAAATTGTCTCAACAATTTCAAATAAACATCTCTTTCCACATACACATATTCACTTTCCAAGTTATATTTAAGGAGATATTGGAAGCGTATATGCTGCATGCTCTCAAACATGCTACTTGGCGGAGGACATGCTAGCTACTCAGCTTGTATATATATGCTTTATATTATAACATGAAACATAGCTTGGCTTGCTAAATTAATACCACATCTGCAACTGATGATGGAGCTGGAGTCCATGAATATGACTGACATTGATCTATTTTCTCAAGGTCAAGAACTGTATGTTAAGTCACACACTTTTAACTGTCAACAAACACTTCAAATCTAACATTCTCCTCTTTGTTGTGGCTGTGGTTGTCTTTTAGCCCAATCTAATGAAGTTCGTGTGTGTTGAAACAGTCTCCTGCTCAACAGTAACTTAAAACTATGCCATGTTGGCTGAGCTGGTGAAACATTGAGCTCCGGCAAACCATGTCACTGTCAGAATATGGGTATCATGACAGTGATAGATCACCGAGGCAGTGAAGATTCACGATTTATGTTGAATGTCGTTGTTGCCTAAGTACTATTAGCAGCATTTTACAACAACAACAATTTGTGACTTCCAGTTGTTTGGCATTGTTTCAGATAGAATACAACAAAGAACGAAGAAGAATTGAAATCTTTATGTTCAAACTTTCATTGAGAAGTAAAAGGGGGGCAATTTGAAATTTTAATGTTATTTGCGCTGAAAACTTAAATGACTTCTACTATATGCATTCCTTGTTCCACTTGGAATCACTTAGTAAGAATTCAAAAAACACGCTTCTCTCCACTGCTAGTCATGCGGGTGCTCACACCCATACTTCCTTCTTGTTTTACTACTAGTATATCATGGAGGCCATTTTGTTCAACTCCGTGAAAATTGATCAATTTTTAGCAAAATCCTTACAGTTGAATTACCTCAACACATCTGATGTTCTGCAAGAAGTCCTTTGGGAAGTATTCTTTATGATTATCAAGCATTATGGCCGCAAATATGTCCCAAATGTCATGTATTTCATGTGGTGGTGACGAGCCTGTATATGACCTACATTCCAACTGCACGAAATGTTGCCAGGGTGTAATATGTACCTGGGGGACTGCCTGTGATGAGTGTATTGTATGGGCACCTGGCCTGTTTCAGGCCTATCTTGCCGGGGCACTGACCTGTTCTGATAATGCTAATGCGTCTCCTAATGTCGCCAGTGAGACGTATGTAGCTCCGTCTCCCCGACCAAGCATTCCGATCCTACTATGGCTGCTATTCTTGCAGGAATGGAACGGCAGAGACAGGAAATGAAGGAATTGAGAGAGGCTATCACCATTCATTTCTCGACCGGTATTGCACCGCGTCTAAGTTATACTGACCAGCCTACGAAACCGGAAGCTAATTTGACGGGGGCTATCTCTCCCAAGAGTCCCTACTGGCAGGAAGCCCGGGAGGATCTGGAAGTGGATAGGGATCAGTACGGTAGTTCAGAATATTATGAACCTACCAGTACTGATCCGGATGCCCACAAATATTATGATTTAATTGCAGGTATCTATGACTTAATCCGGAATATGCAGCTTCCAGTCCCACATGTAGGGGATATTGAAACTGAATCAGGGAAGCCAACTCGGGTTATGAGATCGGTACAGACACTTCCGGTCTCGACTGCTATTCATTCTGTATGTGATTTGTTCCACAGAACGTTAGCAGAACCCACTACGCAGGAGGAATGGGCAGTCAGGCTTCGATCTAGAGCTCGCTTCTGCCCTGCAGGATCTTCTGGCCCGTTCCCGGTGCAGAAGCCGAACATTCGATCATACAGTATACATGATTCACCATTCAGCTTCCGGCCTGGCGAGGTTAATGGGGATTTTCCGTATTTGTTTCCTCCAAATACGAAATTATCTAACAACCCAGATATTTCTTTTACGAACAAGCAGGCTGCGACACCAGAGGAAACTGCTCGCCAAGGAGTAGCGATTACAAATCATCTGGACTGGTTTCTTAAAGCCATTAAGGATGGATTGTTTTTGTTGGCGGGCGTGGAAAGTCCAGATCATTTACAGGGGGGTATAGACCTCATTCTTGACTACCAGAAGATAGCTTCTGGTGCTGTTGAAGACTTATTGGTACACAATGCCTATATGTCTTCTATGCTCATATATTTAAGGAGAAAGACCTACATTCATCTATAAATGCATGTGTACACACCAGAAGCCATAAAGAGAAGCTTGTTAGAGATGTCAACAGCTTACTCTTTACTGTTTGGTGATGCTGTAGCCGAAGTCCATCCTGAAATGGCTTGTATTGATCATGACAGGTCAGTGGCTTCCGGTGCTTCTGCCATGAGACCAGCGGCTTCCGCGTCGGGTCCCAAGACGAAGAAGTCTAAGAAATTACAAGCGTCTGGTCCGTCATTCATAATTCAGCCGTCATCCATTAGAGAATATCCGCATCCATAATCCAAAGACCTATCCCATATTCCATATAACAGTATTAGCACCAAATTCAAGAAAACAATCATAGTATACATAAACATAGGCTTGGTTCCAAGGCTATTAAGGGTTTAGCTGGACAACATCAAGGTCAGGGTGTTAGCCAGAATTCAGAAAGTGCCCGTCCACAATCCCAGCATTTCAGGCCGGGGTCCAGGGGCCACTTAGGCCCCTTAATAGGCTCTGGGGTCCTAGAAGGCTGGAAATGGCATTTGAGCCATTTCTTGCAAAGAAAACTGCAAAACCATGCATGCTCTTATTTTCCCCCCTTGAGAGCAATATCACATAGTAAAAGGAGAAAAAAAAATAGCTTGGAGTTTGAAACTACCTGTCCAATGCCGGGGGTCAAGGGGGCCATGCAGGGTCAACGGGCATGAGTTATTTTAACTTGTGAATGTTTTCGTTTTTGCGATGTTGCTGTCATCTGCCATTAGCAAGGCACGTTGCCAGTGGTGATTGAGAGCGTCTCGCGTTCTCGCGCGAGAGTTCATTCGCGAATCGGGAGCCCTCGGGTTTGGGCGGTGGAGCGGTATTAAACACCATCAACATGGAGCATGAGTTGGGGGAAATTCTACGCACGTTCTCCATGCTGCCCGACCAGCGAAGATGTTAAACAAGCCAACGATGTTAATAATGAAACGAAGAATTGGCTTACGCTGATTAAAGGGGCTATTTGAGTATATTGCCCGTCTATTTTATCGAATTAATCTGATTATTCTGCCCATCATTTTTGGTCGTTTGAAAATTCACCCGTCCAAATTGATGGGCGGACGGGTCGCTAGCTAAGTTGTTGTAGTAGCCGAGTATTACTGTGGCGGTTATACCCACCATAAACACTAACTAATAAGGGTTAGCATCCTAACAGTGAAACTTCGTACTTACCTCCGGGACCTCAGCGGCACGTCTTACAGGTTCCAAGGTTTCACAAAGTCTGCCGTTTTAGGGGTCTCCGGGAATTGGTCACTGCGCATGCCGATTGTTCTCCGCAATCTCCGCCGGAGCCGTTCCTACCACACTCTTCCCCCTAACAATTTTTGGATCCCTGGTCCCAATGGGATTGGTGTCAAATGGCATCGTCCTTCCATTACTGGTGGCGGCGATAATCCATATAACACCCCCAAAGGGCCCCGCTGCTCGGTGTTAAGTAGCAATAAGGATTGTGGGGCAGGAGTTCACTTGAGATGAGGTAGGACCCCACCCTAATCCAGCTCTCCACAAACTGGCTAAAAACCCCCCCAATACCTCCAAAAACCTATACTCTAAAAATCCAGAATTTTTTTGTTAAAATAACCTACAATATTCCTCCTATCCTTCAATTTAAAGATTACTCTATAATATTCCTCCTATCCTCCATTTTGAGAGTAACCTATAACATTCCTCCTATCCTCCATTAAAAAATACATACATATATATATATATACACACACCCTTCCCCCTTAACAAAAAAACCCCTAGCATGCACCCTCATGTCGAATTGTCAATGAGCCATCCTCCCTAACTCGGGCGGACTGATTCTTGACCTTCCTTGTTATCGTAAAATAAAGGCACTACTAAAACCCCAAATTTAATCCCAACCCCAAAACTAAAACAAAAATATAAAACAAAACCACCTGTTAGCAAACCGTCCAATATACTCACTGTAGGTCTACACCTCCCATTCTAGGAGGATGTAAATCAGGATTATTTTTATATACAGGACAAGCCTTGCCCTTGCAAAGGCCTTAAATTTGCTCCTCCTGACGGAACCTCCCCCCCCGTGATGGAGTCTCCTGGTTATCTCCCCCTTAGGCCCTGGTTGTCGGCCACGCCCACACGCACTTATAGGGGCAGCCCGAAGAAACGACAAGCATTCCTCCGAGCTACCTCCAACACCACCATCGGTGCCATGTTACGGCAGTGGGCAATGTGGCAGACAACCGGTCCCATAAACCATGGGGAGTTAGGTCTCCGCATACCAGGAGGCGGCAACAATGGGGAGTCAGACTCTATCAGGAGGCGCCCCAGATCCATTTCCTGGAGGACTTCGTCCGGGACCCGGCGTGACAGGGCAAGCGCACCGAAGCTGAAGGCAACATTTTTAAATGTAGCCACCCACTTCTTCATATCCTCCCAGTCTCCAGTGTACGAGTGTAACTGGACTCGGTGATCCTTGCGTAGGGCCTTTTTCATCAGGACCATCAGCCGATCCCGAGCCGCAGTTTCACCCGTAAACGCTTCCCTACAGTGGATGACAACCGGCAGGTTTAAGTCACCGGCAACTGGTAAAACTCTCTCCAAAAAATGTTCCTGCCAGAGGCGTTCTTGTGGGGAGGCATGCCCAGGGTAATCCAACCCTATTTCTCCCACCCCCACACATCCAGGAGTCTGTAATTTTCGGATCAATTCCAGGAACCTAGTCCCACCCACTCTCTTACTCGCCACATGGGGATGAATCCCATATGTCATCCGCAACCGTGGGTCGGGACAGGCGAAGTCAATCGACCTCCACCTATCCGGGAACACCAGATTGCAGATGACATACTGGAGTTCATATTCGAATTCTGGCATTCTATTTTGCCCAGCTACATACACCTCCGAGAGTGTCGCCACCTGGAACTCTGACAGAAGCATGTCCACATGTGCATGGGCATCGACAGCCAGAGGGGTAGGGCCACCCGCCCCAACTCGGGCGGTCTGGCCCAAGGCATCCAACTGCCGACGCGACAGCTGTAGCTCCTCCACCTGTGCCAGAGTAATCAGGGGCAACAACTCCAGTAGCCCGGACCAGGTCACGAACACACCCACTGAATTTGGGGGATGCAAGGTATACTCATCTACAGTAACCCCCCGGGAGCGGTCAAACACAGCAGCATAGGCCGAGCACCCTGGTGGCAAGATCAAAGTTTCACCCTGTTGGTGGAGTCCTACTGCACAAGCCAACAGATCGGGATAAGTGGCTATCCCCAAGAATTCCATTAACTTGTGCAGATAACCGTGACAGTATGCCACCCACTGATGTAATCTATGGTCGGTACATGCCCAGTCCTGCCAGGGCCCGTGACTACCATGCTTTGACATCAGCGCCTTTACAGTGCCCTCCCCCCTTTCACACTGCCAGCAACATTTCTCCATCGTCATATAAAAAGGCAAGTGACCTCGTGTCTGGATCTTATGGCGCTTTATCTGTCTGCGACATATCGAGCAGAGGTCCCCAGCCGGAAACACACTGCCCGATGTATCCACTACCCCTGATGATGGGGAGGGCACAGGTGGAAGATCAGCTGCCGCTGCACGGAAGGGGTCCCCAATCGGGGACACAGAACCATGAACAGCGTCACCATCACCCTCGCCAACCCTACCCATCATAGGAATGTCACCTAGCTCCCCCTCTGTCCGAGGACGCTTTGCAGCAGGCAGTTCCACATCAATTAATGTGGAGTCATCTAACTGGAGGACCCCCACCTCCAACTCTGGGGTAGTCTCCAATGAAACAGATACACCTTGACCTAGTTCAGTTAGCGCCCCCGGCCGGGGGTCACTAAACAACATATGGCCCATCTCTTCACCCTTAGCCCTACCCTGGGGGCATAGACCCACTGGACCGGTTCTCCAACCACCCCTACGGCCTGCCCCAAACTCTAAAATCCCCTCCTCAAACTCAGTACACTCCCCCAACTCTTCCCACCCCGCCCAATCTTCTTTTTCTTCTTCCATTTTCTGTCAGGGTGGAAGAGTAAAGTAAGAGGGAAGAGTAAAGTAAGCAATCAATTTTCTATAACAATTTATCCTGGGACCTGAGCCCTCCCACTGTGTTCATGAATCCCAATATTCTGTTGATTTATTCTATTTACAGGATTTACATTTAATCAGTGCGCGAAGTCCACCCCGCGTATCTGGCTGTCCGCGGACGCGCAAGACATGTAAAGGACTGTGTCAGACATACAGCTAAACCAAACGGACGTTAGGTCTACTCTGAGCAGTCGTACTCGGCTAGATAATGAGGGGTATGCACTTCGCGTCCCCTCCGCGTCACCACTGGTTGGCTATTAAGTCCCGAATCTAATGGACAGTTAGGCACCACCCGTGGCTCAGTTTCCGTGAACAAATTCCCCAAACCCCAGTCTTCATCTGCATCTGTCCATGTTCCATCACCCTGTACCCGCGACTCCCCGATGTATGATTCAGGTTCCGACACCTCTGGCGGCGCCTGTCCCATCGGGACAAGATCGACAGCCAGGGAGACGGGCCCGTCCTGCCTTGCTGGAGCATCGCGAAGGTTGTCAGATCGGCTGGGAGACTGGATCGGTGTTTGCACAACCAAGGTATCAGTCTGAGCCTTAACGTGCTCTCCCTGTTCCTCTAATAAAACGTGTCTCCGCTTCCGGATCCACAAGGGTATATCTCTATCCTCACACACCCGCAACATGTCATGGTGCAACACATATCGTCGCTTTCGATCTTCTACACGATAGAGGGCTGATGCTATCACCTCAATCACCAGAAGAGGACCAATGTAAACTGGTCGCAACTTGCGACTCTGTCCCACCTTACTCGCCAAATCCCTCCGATACACCAGATCCCCAAGAACTCCACCCGGGTCCCAACACAACCGCCCTGGATGGTGTTGGGAGATATTCCCAAGTGCAAGTCTCTCTCTGGCCCCTCCAACAAGCATAGGCGAACCCCAGACATGGCGGAATACACACCATCATTTGTCCCCAGCACAAATGTTAACCCAATGTGTAATCCGATTCCGAAATAATTGATGGCATCTGAGTCCCCCCCATCCTGAGACTCACGAATGTCAGCTACGCCCATGGGTAGACGGATTCCCCGTAGAGGGGAACTAGTCACCATGGAAATTTGACCAAGAGCTGTCCCTCCCCCTTGTACGGAACCCTCCGTGGACGCGAGATTTTCCACTTCTCGTGTCCCACGAACGTCCGAGGCCCCCAATTGTGGTCCGACCCCCCATACTCGGGAATCCGCGATCACAACTTTTTCACTGATGACTACCGGACGTTCACGGGGATTGGGGTTTCCCCACCCCAGGGGCCACACGTGATGTAAGTCCCTACGTTTGTTCCGCTTCGCATTGATAGGGAAATCCTGCCCGAGGACTTTTGTTCTTGGACTGCCCCCCTGCGGTTCTTGGACCGCCATGGAGCTAGACTCGCCCCTTCCCTCTTGTACCTCTATATTTCCAGAGGGGGTAGGAGGTGGTCCAAATGAAACCATTACAATTTTGGTTTTGATCCTATCACTATCTAGGACTGGGGATTGGTCGTTTAGATGTCCCCCCGGAAGTCGACCCTCCATTAATCGGGCCAGGCTCTGCCTTGGCTTGGTGCAATTCCAGCCATAATGACCCTCACATTGACAATGGTAACAGACTACTGGTCCAACGCTCGGCTTTGGCTTGGTGCAATCCCAGCCATAATGACCCTCACATTGACAATGGTAACAGACTACTGGTCTCCGACGAACCGGGAAAGAACTACCCAAACATCCACGCACTGGAGACATAGGTTCCGGTGACCTATTAACGAAATCATAGTTCTCACTGCTCGATGTCATGCCTCTTGAAAAGGAGCGGTCATGACCCCGCCTACGTTCGGGACGCCGTGAGCGCTCTTGATCGCCCTCCAGAGCCCTGGAAGATGGTATTCCCCAGTCATCATATCGAGGTACACCCACCCCATTTCCCTGGTTTTCCGGTAATCCAGACTGCATGTGGGTTAGAGGTTGCAAGACCCCAGCACCGACGTGCGTCTCCAAAGGCACCTGAATGCCACTCGGGTGGTGACTGCCCTTACTTGGTATTGGAGTGGTATCAATCACAGCCCCACTAGATCGCCCCTCTCTCCATGGGGGCAAGGGTGCCCTCGGGTGCCCCGATAGAATTTCCGCCTCTGAATGTACAAGCGGTACTAAAGATGCAGGGACACCAAGATCAACTCCAGTGTTTAACAGTTGATGTTGGCCAGGGGTAGTGGCGAAGCCTGTACCAGTATAACCGGTAACCGTGTCTTGCCCCCTTAAAGGGAAACGTGATACGCTGGGCAATCCACCATCCCCACTAGCCAAATTACGGGAGGCATTCTGTTTAATACGAGCGTTAAGCCCTGGGGGGCGCCCTGCCCCATAAATTCCAGACTCTGGAATATTTTTATCCATGTGACTAATATAGTCATCTTGTCGTCGTCTGCCCCGAGGAAATAAAGCAACAGGGGTCCCTAGAGTACTAGCTGATTGTTTAAACTGTCCCCCCATACTGGAGTGGCCCGTGAGCGGTGCACTCCTTTCCCCCTCCCAATCATCTACACGAGAGAGAGGTTTCCTGTCTTGGCTGGGGTGACTATTGGATCCCTCTTTATTTATATTCGCCACTATTGGCTGTAACAACTTTGTTATTTGATACTCGAGAGATTGGAATCTGTCGTCTAACTTCGATTGCATTTCCTGAGATTTTTGATCCATTCTGGATTCAAAAAGATCCCGCCTGGACTTCCAGTCCTGAAATTTCTTATCCCACCTGGACTTCCAGTCCTGAAATTTCTTATCCCACCTGGACTTCCAGTCCTGAAATCTTTTATCCATTTCGGACACAAAATGTCCTTGTCTGGACTCCCAGTCGACACCAAAGTTGTCCATGCTATTTTTAACTGAGTCCTCTTAAGTATTGTAAAGATGAATAAAGGCCTCCGATCTCTGTTGTGATATCGGCACGCATCCTGTCTTGTTTCAGCAAGGTGGATTCCGTGAATCCATCTTGTCAATTCAAAGATGACAAATTCACAGAACAGCCAACTAAGACCACGCAAAGTACAGAAACATAGCGCGCAATCACGCGGAGAACCACAGACGCCAATGGGTAGACAATTCCGCGAAGAAAATATCGACAGGAAATGGTGGGAGAGATGTTAACAATATTACCCACAACCTATCCAAATAATCGTAACTTAATCGGGTGATGGTATACGGGCCCAAGTCCCACTAGCTAATATACCGGCCTGATTAAGAATTGATAACTTACTCCAAATTTAGAAAAAAAGGACAGTAAATTTAAGAGTAAAGTGAAAACTCCAATTTAAGATAATTGAGCAAATTGAGCAAATGCAGAATTTAAGAGGCTCCAAGTTATAAAATATTAGACCTACTTCAATGCCTAATAGGTAAATAGTACCACCATTACTGATCAGCGCATTGCTATAAAACTGCTGAATAAGGTCCAATGGCAAACAACGCGACCCGAGTTAATAAATGCCACCACGACACCCACACCCCCCTCTCGAGGGACTATGACTAGTCGTGGCCGCTAATAACAAGGGTCACAGTTGATATGTACTACTGTTATAATCACAGAAAACCTGTCGACTACCCGAACAGTGCAAAGCTATGTACCGCTCCTGGGCAGTGGTGTTTCTCGGTCGATTCCCAATCAGTGTATTGTATTGTCAACTGGCAACAATGTCACAAGTTTAGTAATAGCAATATTTAGCAAATAGCAATGCCGAAGTTGAACAATTTTGATAGTTATTTAGCTATGCGCAACTAATCAATACTAGCAGCAATACGAGTCCGATGAAAGACCATGCAGCTGATGGCAACAATTGTTGGAAATAATTACACCGGCACCACGCAATTGTGATAGTTGTACATATATGCAAGCAATGGCAACATTAATGGTCTGGTGTAAAACTATAGCAACAATTGTGTGGGCATAGCAATACACAATTGCCGGAAGCAGCAACTATGTCCAACTATCATTGGTGATAACAGCTCAAATGATAATTAATCAAGCTGTTAATGGCAACAAATATTCAAACAGCAGTTTAATAAACTTGAACACGATTACCTGATACACTAACTGTAAATGAATGGGAAGTTCAGATTTTTCAAGTTGCTTAGATTACTTATTCAAATACACCGCCAAAGAACTGTACTCGCTCGACACTACTCAGTTTTTGCTGAAGTTATGCATACTTGCCTGTATTGTTCACTGATTTTTCAACAGACATCAACAGTATTTAAAGATGGTAGACAAGAATATATATCAATATTTATAATAAAGATTGGCAATATTGTCTCCACAAATGACTGTCAACCAACATACATCAACAACACTTGTACCTATTGAATACATGTAACAAGCACTATTGTGTTGACAAGGGGCATGTATTGTTGACAGCAATCTATTATTGTCTGCAGATCTACAGTGCTAACAGTAAGATTGCAATGGTTGCTAACCAATATCAGATAGCAGTGTACACATCCACAAGTTCTTATGGACTTGTGTTGTGTTGTTGTTGTTAAGTTGTTGTTGATATATTGTTGTTGATGTTAGGCTGTTGTTACTATACTGTTGTTGTTGTTGTTATCTGCAAAACAAACATCAGCAATTGTGACGACCAGTATTCCCGGCGATCAAACCGCAGCACTAGCCACCGGGATCACAGTATATTCACAGTTAAACATAAAAAATTATCAGCCAAGCTTATTCCATATTAAATATGTGTGCATATAAAATATACGGTACCGGTACGGTACTCAATCATGTATAAATAATTTGATCAAGAAGTGTATTTCCCCAATCTAGCACCAATTTAATTGTTCCACAAAATACTATCGCCTATATGCAGCTACCATGTCCAGGACAACTCCTCAAAGGCGTATATCCTTAGACACGAGCCTTATATAGTAGGGCCTACTGTGTGGAACAATAATTATAAATCCAATTATTTACTAAAAATTGTTTTTTCTTCTTTATAAATATATATCTTTTTTATCACAGTAATTTACAAGAGTTTATTCAGCATCACTTAATCACAGAGAATTGTTCAGGAATAGGCTATAGCTTGACTTTGTAAACGTGCTATAAAAAACAATTTAACTAGTCATTTACTAATCCCAAGTACGAAGTCTAACCGTACCGATGCAACAACCCTCCAATAATATCTTGGAAATTAAATAAACTCAAACTTTTTTGTCAAATGTTATTTTTTATTCAATAAATATTAATAATGTTGGGACCAGCCCATCTAGGCCGAAACCCAAAATAAAACTCAAAATAATTGGTCAATCCTATACAAACTACTTGACAATGAATTTCGAATTTTAATCCTAAACGTGGAATAACCCTGACCAAAACTATAAATCCTCTTTCCCTTTAACTTGAAAAGAGAAAACTTCCAAGATTTATGACCATACAAGTTGTTGTGTTCACGCCACAACAACCGGGAACGAAACGACTTTCCCAACGGGTATGCTCAGTAAATGTAACAGCCACGAATTTATTTTTTTTCATATGATTTTTTTCACATATAATCAAACAATAGGTTCTCTAGAACTTATCTAATAAATATTGACTCTTCAGTACTTCCAGGAAAGTCAGAAACTAGCAAAGAGTCACAACTATATTGTTGGAACAGCCTAATCAGCTGTTGTTGACACTTGTCAGCGCGGGAAACAAGAAAACTTTTTTCACAAATTCCGCCTGTCTTTTGGAGATAATTTCTAGCCTATAAGAATTCTAACAATATACTAAATCGTCCGAAACAGTAAACATCCGCTTACGCTTCGTTCTCGGACGTTTTTATCAAAAAGTTTGACTGAACTCTTTCAAAAAGGGTCCGAAATCCAAGATGGCGTCTCCCAACAAAACACGTGTTGTCAGGTTATTTACTGTCGCAGCGCCAATGTTGTAGTAGCCGAGTATTACTGTGGCGGTTATACCCACCATAAACACTAACTAATAAGGGTTAGCATCCTAACAGTGAAACTTCGTACTTACCTCCGGGACCAGTTGGTGGCTTTTCAGCGGCACGTCTTACAGGTTCCAAGGTTTCACAAAGTCTGCCGTTTTAGGGGTCTCCGGGAATTGGTCACTGCGCATGCCGATTGTTCTCGGCAATCTCCGCCGGAGCCTTTCCTACCACAAAGTCACTGATCAAGATCAAACTCCCTCTTCTGACAATCCCAAGTTTTCTGGCTCGGGCAAGAAGGAGGGCAACGGGAAAGGCAAGCTGTCAATGCAGGATAATTGATGTTGTGGGCCATACCGGGTGGCTTCCGGTATGGCGGAAACACCGGAACATTACGTTTCCAGTCTCGCCACAACAAGATCTTCCGGTAGTGGAGAAGACTTCAGTTGTTTTGGCAGAACTGGACAATAATCGGGGCGGAATCGTGGGCATTCAAACTATAAGATATGGTATCGTCTATTGTTTGACACGATTTCACCATTGACTGCAATTCCTCTTCCGTCTCGTATTTCCTTACGAGCGGTACATCTATCAGCAATACAATCCTCTGTGGACAAGCTGATAGAGAAGGCATCTGTTACAGAGCTTCCGGTTTGGGACAAACCACATGGGTTCTATTAGCCGGCCTTTCTGGTCTCCAATAAAGACACGTCTGAAATGCGCATGGTTATCAACCTCAAGCGCCTCAACAATGACTATCTTACTCCACTGCCACACTTCTGCATGTAGTCCTTCCGGTCCATCCGGTCGGTACTCAAGCAAGGGGAATGGCTGACTTCTCTGGATTTAAGGATGCATACCTTCATATCCCGAGAGGACAGGAAGTACTTATGATTCATGGTCGGCAAACGACGCTTCCAACTTCAAGTACCTCCGTTTGGCCTATCAACTTCCCCTTGCGTGTTTACGTGAGTGTTTACAGCAGTGGCACTATTCCTGCACAGTCTAGGTATAAAGTACCACTTTTATATTGACTGCTAAGGAATGCCTGCAAAGAGCAGTTAATCCTAGACATGCAGTTTGTCTTAAGGATACTGACATCTCTGGGTTACCTCCCACATGAAGAGAAGTCAGAACTGACTCCGTCGCAAAGGCGCCGCACAGATTTCTGGGAGTGAGATACGATATGCTACTGGCTCTCGCCAAACCCCCCCCAGAAGATCGATGGCAAAAGATAATGACAAAGATACCTCAGTTTCTCAAGTTATCTCAAGCCAGGGCTCTACACTTTGCTGCAATAATCGGCCTCTTGACGGCAACACAGGACGTCACTCTTAAGAGGACGATTGCAGATTCGTCCCTTAAAGTGATCGGAAACCCTCAAGTAAAGTTTCCATCAAATGAAAGACAATTGCAAACAGTGTGGGAAAATATTTATTGTAATTTTTTACGATTTTATTACACAGAGTAAACTGCAAATAAAGCATGATATTCTATGGTGGTCTGTTGGGATCATATCTTGGTCCAGTGACGTCACACTGCCTTCATGGCCTTAATACATATATTTCAAACTCTGTATGCACTTTTCAATGCTTGATTTAAGCTTAAGATGTGTATACTTTGAGTTTCAGCACAGACGCACTGTTCCAATGTGCATGTTTCACCAAAATCTGGGAGATGGTAACTCATAAGTGTCAAGTCAATTTGAATCTTCCATTTAATTTCACCTATTTTGGTGAAACATGCACATTGGAACAGTGAGTCTGTGTTGAAGCTAAAAGTATACACACCTTAACAGTCTTTGCGAGGAAGGGCGAGCGATCGCTCTCGCTCATGCCCACACACGCCAAAAGACCTCCAGGCAACCGATTTATCACTCGCCCATAATTGTAACGAAATCCAGCAAAATGGTATCATAAAACAATAGAATCGCCTCCTGTAAAACTTTAATTTCCAACGAGCGTACCTCCGACAAAAACTCAAACAGAAAGCGGAAATAAACTTAGACTTTTGACATGCGCATATCGCGAACGTCCTGACCAAAAACCTTTTGCAAAGTGATGCGCGATTGGCTTATTAAGGACACAACGAGCACGATCATTGGTTCGTCATCTGTTACAGGGAAATTAGCGAGCATGTGTTATCTCCTGGCGGGCATTTTGTACCGACGAGAGATCAGCCTCCGTGTTTTGCTCGAGCGATAATTCTGTTGAACATTTCTTGTAATGTCTCGATGGCAGGCATTCCGAAAGGAAACAAAGTTGAGTTGAATACCTTCAACAACTGGGGAACAGCCGTTCAACAACACATTGGTTTTACAACCGAGGAGACAGATGGTCGGCAATATGTCACATATACGTATGGTGCAAGCTGTGTGCACGTCATAAGACAAGATCATCGAACATCCTAATCTCCGCGGGGCGACCAAAAAATCACCATCATTGCGAAGCAGACGAAAAATAGTATATACCAAGTTCAAAATATTTAGAATAATTTACATGTACATTGGAAATTTATTAAAAAGCTGAAAATTACATAAAATATATTCCATTTAAATTATACTAAGTAATAGGTGAACAGAAAATTTGAAAAGAAAAGTTCAAATCTGAATATAAACTCAAAGTTCATTTTCTGTAGGAACTTTTTTTAATTCGTCTTTGAAATAATCATAGATTGTGGAAGATATTTACAATTTTTTTGGTTCATTATTTTATAAAAAAAGATAAACTAATTAATGATATTAAAATAATTAAAATAGCTTCATTGAAGTTTTTTAATAGCAGTTTATTTTACAACATTTTATCACTCGTCCCAGCAGAGTGATAGCTCTCCCAGTAATGTTTTGGGTGAGCAATTGACAAGGAGAGCGACCGCTCCCCCAAAGCATTTCAGGAGAGTGATTTACAACTCGCCCTTAATTTGCTCATCGAAAAGACTGCCTTAAGGTTGAATCAAGCTCTAGAAAGTGCATACACAGTTTGAAATATATGTATTAAGGCAGTGTGATGTCACTGGACCTAGATATGATCCCAACAGACCACCATAGAATACCATGCTTTATTTGCAGTTTACTCTGTGTAATAGAATCGTAAAAAATTTCAATAAATATTTTCCGACACTGTTCGCAATGGTTTTTATACGCCCGTCAAATTTGACGGGACGTATTATGGTATGGCGTCGTCCGTCCGTCCGTCCCGTCCCGTCCCGTCCGTCCGTCCGTCCGTCCGTCCGTCCGTTAACTTTTCTCGTCAACGCAACTCGTCCTAGAGTTTTCAGTGGATTCTTTTGATATTTGGTCCACGTGATCGGTACCATGTGTAGATGTGCATGAACTTTTTTCGGCCCGATTCGACGTTTTCTTGAGTTACTCCCCTTGATTTTGGTCTGAAATCCTTGTATTTGGTACCTACTGTCTTCGTCAACGTAACTCGTCCCAGAGTTTTCAATGGATTCTTCTGAAATTCGGTACACATGATCGGTACCATGTGTAGATATGCACGATCCTTTTTCGACCCGATTCAATGTTTTCTTGAGTTACTCCCTTGATTTTGGTCTGAAATCCTTGTATTTGGCACCTGCTGTCTTCGTCAACGCAACTCGTTCCAGAGTTTTCAATGGATTCTTCCGAAATTTGGTACACATGATCGATACCATGTGTAGATGTGCACGAACTTTTTTCGGCCCGATTCGACGTTTTTTTGAGTTGCTCCCCTTGATTTTGGTCTGAAAGCCTTGTATTTGGCACCTACTGTCTTTGACAACGCAACTCGTCCCAGAGTTTTCAATGGATTCTTCTGAAATTTGGCACACATGATCGGTACCATGTGTAGATGTGCATGAACTTTTTTCGGTCCGATTCGATGTTTTCTTGATTTACTCCCCTTGATTTGGGTCTGAAATCCTTGTATTTGGCATCTACTGTCTTCATCAACGCAACTCGTCCCAGAGTTTTCAATGGATTCTTCTGAAATTTGGTACACATGATCGGTACCATGTGTAGATGTGCACTAACTTTTTTCGACCCGATTCGACATATTCTTGAGTTACTCCCCTTGATTTTGGTCTGAAATCTTTGTATTTGGCACCTACTGTCTTCGTCGTGAATGCAACTCGTCCCAGAGTTTTCAAATGGATTTAAATTTGGTACACATGATCAGTATCATGTGTAGATGCGCATGAACTTTTTTTCGAACCAATTCGATGTTTTCTTGAGTTACCCCCCTTGATTTTAGTCTGGAATCCTTTTATTTGGCACCTACAGTCCTACTGAACGAAACTCATCCTAGGGGTTTCATTGCATTCTTTTGAAATTAGGTACCCATGATTGGTGCCAAGTGCACATGTGCACAAACTTTTTTCAAGTTGATTCAACAGTTTCTCGAATTACTCCCCATGATTCTGGTCTGAAATCTTTTATTTGACACCTACTGTCCTCGTGAACGCAACTCGTTTCACACTATTCTATGGATTCTTTGAAATTTGGTACATATGATCGGTACCATGTGTAGATGCGCACAAACTGTTTTTGAGCTGATTCGATGTTTTCTTCAGTTACTCCCCTTGATTTTAGTCTGAAATCCTTGTATTTGGCACCTACTGTCATTTTGACCCCATTCATCAGGCTGATGAACTTACTTTTGCAGCTTATAGTAAGCCAAATTTTGTTTTAAAGTTACTGATGCATACATAAGCTCATAACCGGGGTTGGGGGAACATGCACCCCCACAGAGTAAGAGTAACTGGAGTTCTACCTGCTTCCACAAATACCGCTCCAGGCCCTTATGTACCTCCCCCCCCCCTCCCCCGATCTGACTTCCAAACCTGCCTACACCACTTATACAACAATGATGGCTTATACATGTGCAGTATTATGACAATTGCAACAATACAAACAACATACAGTCCAGGCATGTTCATTTGTATGGTTAACCTTTGTCTATAACAAAATTCAAGAGATAAAAATGTTGTTTATCGACTGTATTTTTTACGGGCGTATTTTGGGTTCAATTGAACTCTTGTTCATTTGAAGGAAACTTTACTTGAGGGTTTACGATCACTTTAATGATTTACTTCAATCATCTATGGGTCGAAAGGCAGTTGACTCCATGGATACCTGTCATGCCTCTTGTCAGACAGTGCCTTCAATTTTGGCTGAATCCATTCAATGTTATGCCGTGTGTGTCCCTACTTCCGTTTCGTCCGACACATCATCTGTTCACGGACGTATCTATGGAAGGTTGGGGAGCCCACCATGAGTCCAAGTCAATATCCGGGTTATGGACAATCGAGGAACCATATAAACGTGCTGGAGTTTATGGCAGTGACCCATGCTCTCCGCGTGTGGGTGAGCGTATTGACCAACAAGAACCTGCTGATAGCAATGGACAATACATTAGTCGTGTCCTATATCAACAAGCAGGGGTGGACGAGATCTCCACAATTACAAAGCCAAGCGGAAATCTTTTTCCCTCTGTGTTGGGACAACAACATCTCAGTGTTGGGCAGTCACCTCCTGGAAGTTCTGAATGTCTTGGTGCACTCGCTTTCACAACAGAATCGGATAATCCCCACAGAGTGGCAACTTCACCCAGCCATACTAAAACAGCTCATGTCTGGCAGATGCCACACATGGATCTGTTCGCCACACGGTGCAACAATCTATTGTCCATGTCTCCGGTTCCGGATCCATTGGTATACGCAGTGGATGCCCTATCTCAGGACTGGTCAGGCATGGTAGTATATGCGTTCCCGCCTCCAACTATCCTAGCGAAGGTACTCCAGAAGATCCACGAACACATATGTGTCGTATACCTAATTGTTCCGTGGTGGCCAGTATTAGGCCGTGGTTCCCGGACCTACTGGATCTTGTGGTAGATGTACTGAGATACTTGCTGTATGCAGGGCTTCGTGTTTAGCGTGAGTGATAGCTCACCTGCACGCAAACACTCGTGTAAATTCATGACACGAGAGTGATTTTTAGCTCACGTAAACTGTCATATTTTATATTGCATTATATTGCAACCACTCGCCTGACTTTCAAATACCCTCTCCTAAATATTTTGGCATGGGTTATTTTTAGCTCGCGTACTTAATTCTAAACACGAAGCCCTGCTGTATGGCGCAACATATTACTCCAGCCCGGGGTGGTCAATATTCCACAGCCAGCCAGAGCTGTTCCACTACCATGTGTGGAAGTGCTCAAGGGACACTTTGTTCAGGCGAGTTTTTCTGCAGAATTTGGGTGCCGAATGGTACAATCAATTCGACTGTCCTCTTCCGCTGTATACTATTCAATCAAAGTGGGCTGTCTTTGATGTTTGGTGTGGAGAGAGGGATATCAATCAGTCCAGAGCCACTATTCCTCAAGTAGCAGAGTTTATATTGTACCTGTTATAATAATAATAATATCTTTATTTCAAGATATAGGGGCCAGGTACCCTCTGCGGTAGAAGGTTACAGAGCAGCCATCGCTCAGCCTATTCTTCTGGGTACTGGGATGAATCCTTTGACTGATCCAAATTTGACTGCGCTTATCAAATCGTTCAAAATTTCGGGTCAGTCAGTCACTCCGAAGTTGCCGGAGTGAAACTTAGTCCTTGTACTTCGTCAATTTCGGGAGGCACCCTTCGAGCCAATAGAGTCAATTGATCTCAAGATGTTAGCTTACAAAACCTCATTTTTGTTGGCTCTCTCCTCTGCAGCTCATGTGTAGGAGCTGCACACGCTCGATACGAGGAAGATCAGACACTCTAGGAACTGTAGCAAATTCATTCTCTCAACAGTCCCAGATTTTGTGGCTAAGAATCAAGCTGTCTACGATACCATATCTCGAGAGTTCACAATTCCAGCCTTATCTGATTTCCTTTCGCCTGGTGTTGAATCAGACATGTTGATGTGTCCGATTCGTGCACTTGCGTGTTATGGCTTGTAGGAGGCACTTGTTTATCCCTTTCGATCCTAATGCCAAACTAGAAATAAGCAAAAATACTATCTGAAGTTGACTCAAAAATATGATTTGACAAGCGTACTCCACGGCTACGGATAGACAAGCCACACTTGTAAACGTTTCTGGTCACGAGATTAGAGCACTAGCAGCATCATGGCCTTTGTGGACTAATAGATCAGTGACAGATATTATGAGGGCGTGTTACTTGAGGTCAAATACCACGTTTGCCTCTTTCTACCTCCGAGACATGATGTTAGTATGTGACGACCTCTACTCCATCGGCCCTCTAATTACAGCACAGGGGGTTTCTATGGGAACAAGGCCAGCAATGTAACAAGATAAAGATTGGACTACAGTTTTTAACCTGCTTGCTGGCGAGTCCATTTTTCTCTCGTTCCCTTTCAGAAAAAGGGGGGTGCATGTGACTCGACCTTGAAGTCAGCGTAGTGACCGTGGTTTCCTATAAACCACACACATAAACATATATGTTACTACTGTTGTATGATCTCTTGGATCCTCAGTGAGGTAAAAGATCTTTGATATCTATTCTGACTAGTCACACGGCTCACTTTCATCACTTTCCATGGTATGTATCAGTTTGCCCGCCATTCTTTCTGTGGCATTCTCTGCATATAGTGGAAGTGAGGTAAGTTTACTGCGCAAATAACTAGAAAATTTTACAAGTAAATTTCTTGTTATCAAGCTAAAACTTACCTCGCTTCCAGTGATGCCCACCCGCTCTGAGGTTCCCGGGTGTTAAAAGGAATAGGACCCCACCCGTGTGGTTCCCGGGTGTGAAAAGGAATAGGACCCAACGTCGTGATATGACTGAAATATAGTTGAAAGCGACGTTAAATCATTCACTCACTCACTCACTCACTCACCCGCTCTGAGATACACCACTTGATCATGTAGCTTGGTAGAACAAGAAGGAAATATGGGTGTGAGCATGTGCATGACTAGCAGGGGAGAGAACTGTGTTATTTTGAATTCTTACTAAGTGATTCCATGTGGAACAAGAAATGCATATAGTGGAAGTGAGGTATTAAAGTTTTAGCTTAATAAGAAGTTTACTAGAAAATTTTTCTATTTATTCTGATATTCGAGTTTTTACCCCTCAGCCCATAGGGCTGTAGGGTCTTGTCGTTGGCATGTACGTCTGGTCGGCCGGACGGACGGACGGCCGTCTGTCAACAATTTTTTGTCCGGGCTAGATCTCGGTTACTATTTGACTGACAGTTCTGATACTCACAGTGAATATCCCTAGTATCCCAGAGATGTGCACTGTCATGTTTATTCCGTGTTACGTCATTTGTTTACAGAGTTATGGCCCTTTGAAATTTCGCGTCACTAACTTTTGTCCGGGCTAGATCTCAGTTACTATTTGACTGACAGCTCTGATACTCACAGTGAATATCCCTAGTATCCCAGACATGTGCACTGTCATGTTTATTTCGCGTTACGTCATTTCTTTACAGAGTTATGGCCCTTTGAAATTTTGCGTCACTAACTTTTGTCCGGGCTAGATCTCAGTTACTATTTGACCGACAGCTCTGATACTCACAGTGAATATCCCTAGTATCCCAGACATGTGCACTGTCATGTTTATTTCGTGTTACGTCATTTCTGTACAGAGTTATGGCCCTTTGAAATTTTCCGTCACTAACTTTTGTCCGGGCTAGATCTCAGTTACAATTTGACTGACAGCTCTGATACTCACAGTGAATATCCCTAGTAACCCAGAGATGTTGAGTACTACACACACACACTCGACTCTTCCCTGGAATAGATATTGTCCGGGCTAGATCTCAGTTACTATTTGACTGACAGTTCTGATACTCACAGTGAATATCCCTAGTATCCCAGAGATGTGCACTGTCATGTTTATTCCGTGTTACGTCATTTCTTTACAGAGTTATGGCCCTTTGAAATTTCGCGTCACTAACTTTTGTCCGGGCTAGATCTCAGTTACTATTTGACTGACAGCTCTGATACTCACAGTGAATATCCCTAGTATCCCAGACATGTGCACTGTCATGTTTATTTCGCGTTACGTCATTTCTTTACAGAGTTATGGCCCTTTGAAATTTTGCGTCACTAACTTTTGTCCGGGCTAGATCTCAGTTACTATTTGACCGACAGCTCTGATACTCACAGTGAATATCCCTAGTATCCCAGACATGTGCACTGTCATGTTTATTTCGTGTTACGTCATTTCTGTACAGAGTTATGGCCCTTTGAAATTTTCCGTCACTAACTTTTGTCCGGGCTAGATCTCAGTTACAATTTGACTGACAGCTCTGATACTCACAGTGAATATCCCTAGTAACCCAGAGATGTTGAGTACTACACACACACACTCGACTCTTCCCTGGAATAGATCTTCATCTATGAAGAACTATTCACCAGATCTTTACTAACTTTTCTTGAGGTATCGATCCACACAGTCTTGGATCGATATCCCTTCACAGGATTGATGACTGAAGCCGGTACTAGCAAATACTAATCGTTGAGTATTCTCTTGAATCAACATTAATACATATGTGGGTAAATAAATTTGACAGAATTCAGCAGATTTTTATGTCAACCTGTTATTCGCTGGACATATTGTGCTGAGGGGTCAAAGCACCTTTTAGGTGCAGCCTCATGTTCATTTTGGCGGACCAGTGAAACACAAAATAAAGTTGCTTTGCCTCAGACTATGTTTCACCCATTGGTGAAGAAATCCCTTCTCAGAGGCAATACTACCAGCATGACCAGGGATGATTCTCGATTGCTCATCCTCCATGGGTATATGTCAGACCCTCTGTACCATCCTTAAAAAATTGCCACACCTAATAGAGGGTGTGCCCAAATTAGGGAAATCTAATGCCCTGTGAGCACCAATTAATGTTACACATGTATTCGGGGAAATGGTCTTCTCCCATGTTTCACATGAGCTTTCATTTTATTTGATTTTTCGAAGCTCATTCTTATCTTGTACTATGTCGCCCATTGTAGAACGATGACATTATCTTGACTGGAGGGTGCTCGGCAGCATATTAGCGGGTCTTCTCAATTCACAGGGACGGAATTGCTTAAAATAATTATCATGTATAATGTGGAACATGTATTCGGAACAAACAACTAGGATTACACTCTATCATATGAATCATAATTTCTCTTACAAAATCTTTATGATTTCTTAAATCTTTTAATCATTGTGGTCTACATCAATTTTGTATTACAGTATCGTGTTACCATTACCAGTACCTATAAATTGTATAATCATCATGATATCTGTCAACTCGTATAGTAGAATTGTTGTGATATCTATACATTGTAATCATCATTGTACATGTATGTATAAAGGTAGTATTACAGAATTGTTTTGCTGTATACATGTATGTGTTTTACAGACAGATCCTGGAGCACATGAAGACCAAACAGATGCCTATAAATGAACAGGCCTTCAACTCTCTCATATTTGGACATTTAAGGGCAAAGTAAGCATTTTTCCCTCTTTCTCCCTCTCCATTTCTTGAAAAATATGTAAACAAGAGGATTTTTAAGGATAATACCTCTATGAGTCATGAAGGATTTGCCCAGATTTGGCGATGTAGGGATGTCCTAAGTACAGCCAACTCCCACATCCGCCCTTGGAAAGAACGAAGCAGAATTCAGAGTTCAAATCCAAGGATAAAATGTAGAGCAGGTTTTGATCCAGCTTAGAATTGAATTTGGGCTGTCTCAGATGAACGGAAGTGTGTTTTTCAAGCCCAAATTGCTTGAAAATTTCACGAAAATAGAAGTTTCAAGAACGTTTTAGCAGCAACAACTATGCAGAAACCACTGTGTGCATATAGGTAGGTTTGCCTCGGATCCTGGAGAGTGATAGTGGGAGATTGACAGTACCTTAATCACATCATCTATTATGTGTAGCACTTTCGATTCATATTAATGCAATTGTCAGCGAAACCTGTTCACCAAAGGAGTTAATACTGTTAAGGTTATACTGACTTGGTGTGAAGCAATTCTTGACGACATGCACGTGGACTATTTTCAGGACCAAATACCTGCCAATTTAAGTGAATACAGTGTTTGATTTATGAGCTAGATCATAATTTTTTAGCCTATTAAGGAATAAAACTATCAAATATTGCTATCAGGGATTACATTTGGTGATTGTGTCTTTTGATAGGTATTGTCAGTATAGCAACTTCTGCACTATTTTTATGCCCCCCCTCTAACTAGAGGGGGGGCATATAGCGATCGCTTTGTCCGTCCGTCCGTCTGTCCGTCTGTCTGTCTGTCCGTCTGTCCGTCTGTCCGTCTGTCCGTCCGAATATCTTGTCCGGGCAATATCTCGGTTAATATTTGATGGACAGGATTGAAACTTGCATAGAATGTGGCCAGTGGCTCGTAGTTGTGCAGCGTAGAGTTTTTTCCGAGTTCCGGTATAATTTTCAAGAGTTGTGGCCCTTTTTCTGAAATCTCTGTGAATGGGACTTGTCCGGGCTGTATCTTGGTTAATATTGTATGGACAAGTATGAAATTTGCATGATATGTGGTTAGTGACCCACAGTTGTGCAGCGTAAAGTTTCTCCATGTTTCGCTCATATTTTCAAGAGTTATAGCCCTTTGTTCCTGAATTCTCCATGAATTGGGACTTGTCTGGGCTGGATCTCGATTAATATTGTATGGACAATTATTATGAAATTTGCAGGATGTGTGGTCAGTGCCCTGTAGTTGTGCAGCGTGAAGTTTCTCTGCGTTTCGCATATATTTTCAAGAGTTATGGCCCTTTTTTCTTCAAATGTTTGTGAATTGGAACTTGTCCGGGCTGGATCTCGGTTAATATTGTATAGACAATTATGAAATTTGCAGGATATATGGTCAGTGCCCTGTAGTTGTGCAGCGTGAAGTTTCTTCACATTTCGCCTATATTTTCAAGAGTTATGGCCCTCTTTTCTTCAAATCTTTGTGAATTGGGATTTGTAAGTCTGGATCTCGGTTAATATTGTATGAACAAGTATGAAATTTGCATGACATCTGGTCAGTGACCCATAGGTGTGCAGCGTGAAGTTACTCTGTTTTCGGTTATATTTTCAAGAATTATGGCCCTTTGTTTAAACCTAAGTGAATGGGATATATTTATTTGTCCAAGCTGGATCTCAGTCCATAACCGATTTGAACCAGGAAAATGGCTATATTATATGTTATTCTACATTCCAAAGCAGACAACATAGGTCCTGAAGTATGAAATTGCCCCAAAAACAGTGAATTGAGTGCAAAATTCAAAGTTCACTGATCGCTTCATAATTTCACCACAATATACTCCCAAGGAATGTAGGTCTCGTAACCAGGTCACATTTTCGGATTTGGCGAAAGCCCTGGCGACCATCTTGCATCGAAACATCGTATTATCACTTGTTGGCTGATACTTAGAATATGTATTATGTGAGGCATGGCAAAAAAAGTGACAGAAACAGAATTTTTATAATTATCCAAATTAGGCCTCCACCAACCAATAAACAACAGAACAATGGCGGGGCAGTGTCGGATTAAAGCGGAAGGGGGGGCATACAATTGAGCAATCTCTGATTGCTTCCTTCCTGTGTTTTTTTTCAAACTAAAACCCGTGTGATTCGGCTGGTCTATACTCGTACTTATCCCTGAGACTCACCGAAGCCAAGTACTGTGTAGCTATCTTGCCATATATATATATATATATTTCTATATGTATATTCATGAGTACCCACCTCAAAAGCAAAAAAACAGCGAAGACAGTGGAAAGAAATTAAAAATCTGCCTCGTGTTACCCATCTACATAACGTCAAGTTTCCTTTTAGTGGGAATTGATTCCCGCAAAGACTCGCCTAGAATGAAAGTTGGCTGGATTCTAGCTTAATCAGTGTGTTGTTCGTTCAGAGAGATTTTATGATATTTCACGGAAATTCAAATCAAATAGCTGACCTGTAATCAGAAAACTCCCAGATATCCTTTCGTCTTGCTGGAAAATGGACCTTGGCGGGCTCCGCATGTTTTGATGACGTAATGAGCAACTAAACCTCGGAAACCTTCGCTCGTTTATTTTTTGGAAGCCTTGAATGCTCTCTGTAATGTTTCCCAACTGGCGCCAGGTAGTTTCTTCGCTCGGCTGCTGGTGCAAAGCCAGCAGGCAAAAACAGTCCATAAGAAGGAATTGAATGCTAACACGCGGTCCTCAGACGGAAAGTACACGAGAATGAAAACGGAATCCTGGGACGTTCGGATATTATTTAGCAGATGAATTTGATTCGGACTCATTCATAATTAGAATGACAAACAATTTTCCGTAAGACAGCACATCGGGCGAAGAGAATCAAGCGGTAGGAAATTTATGAAAATATAAATGGATCATTCATGACATCAGAGATGTGCCGTATGAGACCTGTCATGAACAACAACAAGAATGCGGTCGACCACTTTACGTTGACAACACCCATTTATTTAGAAGTTAGTTTATTTGAGCACTTATTTAATGGCACTGTACTTCTTGCTTAGGTCTGTGGCTCTTGATTATTATTTTTTTTCGCCCATCACCAGATGGTGGGCTCTGTTCAAATCACTTTTCGTCCGTGGTCCGTCGTCCGTCCGTAAACAATTCTTGTTATCACGATTTCTCAGGAACTACTGCATGGATCTTTCTCAAATTTGGTACACAGGTTCTCCTTGGGGTCTAGTTGTGCAAGATACCTTTTCTGGTCGATTCGAAAATCCAATATGGCCACAAGGCGGCCATCTTGGATTTCCCCATGAAACCTTGTTATCGCGATTTCTCAGGAACTACTGCATGGATCTTTCTCAAATTTGGTACACAGGTTCCCCTTGGGGTCTAGTTGTGCAAGATACCTTTTTTGGTCCGATTCGAAAATCCAATATGGTCACCAGGCAGCCATCATAGATTTCCCCATGAAACTTTATCGCAATTTCTCAGGATCTACTGCATGGATCTTTCTCAAATTTGGTACACTGGTTTCCCTTGAGGTCTAGTTGTGCAATATATCTTTTCTGGTCCGATTCGAAAATCCAATATGGCCACGAGGCAGCCATCTTGGATTTCCCCATGAAACTTCGTTATCGTGATTTCTCGGGAAGTACTGCATGGATCTTTCTCAAATTTGGTACACAGGTTCCCCTTGGGGTCTAGTTGTGCAAGATACCTTTTTTGGTCCGATTCGAAAATCCAATATGGCCACCAGGCGGCCATCTTAGATTTCCCCATGAAACTTTATCTTGATTTTTCAGGAACTAATGCGTGGATCTTTCTCAAATTTAGTACACAGGTTCCCGTTGTGGTCCAGTTGTACAAGATGTCTTTTCTGGTCCGATTCGAAAATCCAATATGGCCACATGGCGGCCATCTTTGATTTCCCCATGAAACTTTATCGCGATTTCTCAGGAACTACTGCATGGATCTTTCTCAAATTTGGGGTTCCCCTTGGGCTCTAGTTGTGCAAGATACCTTTTTTGGTCCGATTTGAAAATCCAATATGGCCACCAGGCGGCCATCTTAGATTTCCCCATGAAACTTTGTTATCGTGATTTCTCAGGAAGTACTTATGGATCTTTCTCAGATTTGGTACACAGGTTCCCCTTGTGGTCCAGTTGTGCAAGATACCTTTTTTGGGCCGATTCGAAAATCCAATATGGCCATCAGGCGGCCATTTTGAATTTCCCCATGAAATTTTGTTATCGTGAATTCTCAGGAAGTACTGCACGGATCTTTCTCAAATTTGGTACTCCGGTTCCTCTTGGGGTCTAGTTGTGCAAGTATCTTTTTCGGTCCGATTCGAAAGTCCAAGATACGCTTCAAATCAATATGAGATTCCAGAGTTGTGACGTTGCATCACAAGAGTCGGCGGATCAAACGGTGAGGCATATTCTATATATTTACTATAGAGAATATCCATATTCACTTTCTGTATCAAGGAGTTCAAATGATTCCGAATTAAAATGTATTTCTTCAAATTTTAAATCAGTTTACTCCATGCCTTTGCAAGTGAACTGCCCTACTGTTTTGTCTGCCGACAGGCTGGCTACACAAAGAGATGTCACTCTTGTGACACAGCGTCACAACTTGACAACTGTAGACTACTGCGTGTTTTAATCCAAGGGAGATTCAGACACTTTCAAAATTTCAACATTACTGCACGGATTGGATCACTTCACTAGCATTAAGTTTGTACCATCTTACTATTTTCGAGCATGGTATCTTAAAAGAGATATCTCAAACTAGCCCAGTAAACAGAACAGAATTAGCATTCGTTCCTAATTATAAAATCTTAAGTATGTTTCATACCTCATGCCAAAGTGTCAAAGAGATTTGTCTTCGCTTCCAGTACCCAATGATGACACGTGCAAAAAAAAATACTACAAAACGAAGACGAAGGATCCTCTGGACATTCACTTTCAGACTAACTTTGCTCATTTCACTTGCACTATAACAACCGACATCAAGTACAGTTTCTAAAAATCTTGAAACTCCTGAAATTTAGAAAGATAATATCTTGTTGTTTTCCAGTGTCCCTTTTTCGATCAAATTCGAAATTCTGCAAACAAAATTACAAATCAATCGTTTGTTCTTAGTAACAACGGACAAAAAGATCCTCTTGTCATTAGCTTACAATTATCGGACAATGGTGGGCGCCAAGATCCTTCAGGATCTCTCGTTTTGGTAATTAGATCTCACTGTAAAAACCATCACGGTATGAAATGAAAAATATGTGGGACAAAAATATCCGGAATTTCCTTATTTTTTACCGTTGTTGCGTATCTGTTATGAATCTGTTGCAAACTGTTAGGCCTACTTTTTATATGGCTCATTAATAATAATTGTTTGTTTCACATTAACATCAACTGCGTGACAGGATATGTGGCAAGTGGCCAGATTTTATTTATATTTTTTAAGCCACTGACAAAATTTTGAGAAATTCTACCCCTGGATGCGGGTTACCCAACAGTTTGAATAAATTATGCGAGTTGAAAAAATAAATTCCATGAGAATCTGGACAAAGACCGCATTATGGTGATGTTTTACGATGACAAAGACATGCCAGCATCACCGGAAATACACTGTTGGCAATCCTTGTAGATGATGATGTTGGTGAAAACACTGAATTTCAGACACTGGAGCTCGTGATCAGCTGGATACTTCAATACAGTCCACAGGTGTCTTATATCATCACAGTAAAGCCTTCTCGGAACCTGGTCACTGAATATATGTTCAGTCCAAGCACAAGAGAAGAGTACTTTAGGCCAGGGCAATAAGATCACAACTTTACATGTTTTTTTCCTGCAGATATGTGGATACCTCGTTACATAGTTGCAGGTATACTGGATTCCGACTGTACGTCCACGTGTCAGTGTATCCATCCGTTCAGCTGTCCTGAGTTGTGGCTTGGGTTTGCATTTCGCATGCCATAACTCTGCTATGCATCCAAACTTCTACACCCATAAAAACATCTTGGTCTGACTGTTAAGGGGCTGAGGAGTTGTAGCACCTCTGGTGCCTCATGTTAGATATAATTAATACCATGATTCATAAATAAATACAAGATAACCAAAAGGCATTTTCAAAATCATACTCTTAATGAATGACACCGGTTGTCAACCTAAACGAGAGATCCTGAAGGATCTTGGCGCCCACCATTGTCCGATAATTGTAAGCTAATGACAAGAGGATCTTTTTGTCCATTGTTACTAGGAACAAGCAAGTGCTTTGTAATTTTGTTTACAGAATTTCGAATCTGAGCGAAAAAGGGACACTGGAAAACACCAAGATATAATCTTTCTAAGTTTCAGAAGTTTCAAGATTTCTAGAAACTGAACTTGTGTCGGTTGTTATAGTACAAGAGAAATGAGAAAAGTTAGCCTGAAAGTGAATGTACATGTACGCAGGATCCTTCGTCTTCATTTTGTAGTATTTTTATTTTATTTATTTTTTTGCACGTGTCCTCATTTGGTACTGGAAGAGAAGAAAAATCTCTTTGACACTTTGGCATACTTAAGATTTTATAATTTGGAACGAATGCTAGTTCTGTTCTGTTTACTGGACTAGTTTGAGATATCTCTTTTAAGATACCATGCTCGAAAATAGTAAGATGGTACAATACTTAATACTGAAGGCATCCGGTCCACGCAGTAATGTTGAAACTTCGAATTTGAAACTGTCTGAATCTTGATTATTTCCCATGGATCGAAACATGCAGTAGTTTACAGTTGTCGAGTTGTGACATTGTGTCACAAGAGTGACATCCCTCATGTAGCTGACCCGCCGGCAGACGAAAGGGTGGGGCAGTTCACTTGCAACTGCATGGACTAAATACATTTTAATTTCGAATTATTTGAACTCCTTGATATGGAAGGTGAAGATATGGATATTCTCTATAGTCAATATATAGAATATGCCCCACCGTTTGATCCACCGACTCTTGTGATGCAAGGTCACAACTCGGGAATACCGTATTAATTGGATTTTCGAATCGGACCGATAAAGCTATCTTGCACAACTAGGCCCCATCTGGGACCTGTGTACCAAATTTCAGAAAGATCCATGAAATATTTTCTGAGAATTCAAGATAACAGTGTTTCAAGGGGAAATTCAAGATGGCCACCTGGCAACCATATTGGATTTTCGAATCTGACCAAAAAAGGTATCTTGCACAACTGGGCCACAAGGAGAATCTGTGTACCAAATTTGAGGAAGATCCATGCAGTACTTCTTGAGAAATCACGATAACAAAGTTTCATTGGGAAATCCAAGATGGGCGCCTGGTGGCTATATTGAATTTTCGAATCGGACCAGAAAAGGTATCTTGCACAACTAGGCGACAAGGGGAACTTGTGTACCAAATTTGATAAAGATCTATGCAGTAGTTCCTGAGAAATCGCAATAACAAAGTTTTATGGGGAAATCCAAGATGGCCACCTGATGGACATATTGGATTTAGGAATCGGACCAAAAAGGTATGTTGCACAACTGGACCACAAGGGCAACCTGTCTACCAAATTTAAGAAAGATCCAGGCAGTACTTCCTGAGAAATCACCATAGCAAAGTTTCATGGGGAAATCTAAGATGGCCGCCTGGTGGCCATATTGGATTTTCAATTTGAACCGAAAAAGGTATCTTGCAAAACTAGACCCTAAGGAGAATCTGTGTACCAAATTTGAGAAAGATCCATGCAGTACTGAGAAATGGCGATAACTAAGTTTCATGTGGAAATCCAAGATGGCTGCCTGGTGGCCATATTGGATTTTCGAATCGGACCAGAAAAGGGTTTCTTGCACAACTAGACCCCAAGAGGAACCTGTGTACCAAATTTGGAAAACATCCATGCAGTAGTTCCTGAGAAATCGCGGTAACAAGCTTTTATGGGGATATTCAAGATGGCTGCCTGGTGGCCATATTGGATTTTCGAATCGGATCGGAAATGGTTTCTTGCACAACTAGACCCCAAGGGGAACCTGTGTACCAAATTTGAAAAAGATCCATGCAGTAGTTCCTGAGAAATCGCGGTAACAAGGTTTCATGGGGAAATCCAAGATGGCTGCCTGGTGGCCATATTGGATTTTCGAATCGGACCAGAAAAGGTTTCTTGCACAACTAGACCCCAAGGGGAACCTGTGTACCAAATTTGGAAAAGATCCATGCAGTAGTTCCGGAGAAATCGCGGTAACAAGGTTTCATGGGGAAATCCAAGATGGCTGCCTGGTGGCCATATTGGATTTTCGAATCGGACCAGAAAAGGTTTCTTGCACAAGTAGACCCCAAGGGGAACCTGTGTACCAAATTTGAAAAAGATCCATGCAGTAGTTCCTGAGAAATCGCGGTAACAAGAATTGTTTACGGACGGACTGACTGACTGACTGACGGAAGACGGACTGACGGACGGACGACGGACCACGGACGAAAAGTGATTTGAACAGCCCACCATCTGATGATGGTGGGCTAATAATCTACAGAAGAGGTCCACGTCCCCTGCCAGCAGCATCATTTGTACACATGTACCTCTATGGTTGATTTTTACCCCTCGGCCAATTTTGGCCATGGGGTATTGTCGTCGTCTTGTATGTCCGTCTGTCCGTCTGTCCGTACGTCCGTCCGTCCGTCCGTGAGCGAGATAGCTGGAAAACGGCTCCACTGAAGAATTCCAAATTTGGTATGCTTATTTACCTTGTCGAGGACCAGAAGCCTATTGAATTGGTACCTGATTGGGTGGAAACCTTGGCGGCCATCTTCAATTTTATGCAAAATGGATAATGATCCGTATCTCGGAAACCATTCGACTATTCAATACAAAAGTTGATATACATCATCGATACATCAAGCAACTTTCAATGAATTACCAAACCGGCTTTTCTGATTAGCTGGAAATCCTGGAGGCCATCTTTAATTTATGCGAAATTGATAATGATACATATCTCTGTTACCATTCACTTGTTTTATATGAAAGTTGATATACATCATCGATACATCCAGATACTTTGAATCGGAACCTGATTGACTGAAAACCTTGGCGACCATCTTTAATTTATGCAAAAACTTTAATGATATATATCTCTGATACCATTTAAGTGTTCTATACTAAATTTGGTATACAGCATCGATGTATCAAGAGACTTGCAATGAATAACCACATCAGTTCCTCTGAGTGGAGGGAAGGATGGGCGGCCATCTTTAATTTATGCAAAATCATTAATGATCTCGTTCTCTGATACCGTTCAAATGCTCGATGTAAAATTTGGTATACATCATCGATGCATCAAGAGACTTACGACAAATGACAGTTCTGGTGTCTCTGATTGGGCGGAAACCTTGGTAGCCATCTTTAATTTATGCAAAATCTTTAATGATGTATATCTCTGATACCATTTCAGTGTTCTATACGAAACTTGGTATACAGCATCAATGTATCAAAAGACTTTCAATGAATAACCACATCAGTTTCTCTGAGTGGCGGGAAGGATGGGCGGCCATCTTTAATTTATGCGAAATCATTAATGATCTCTATCTCTGATACCGTTCAAATGCTCGATGTAAATTTGGTATACATCATTGATGCATCAAGAAACTTATGTAATGAACCGGTTTCTCTGATTGAATGGAAACCGTAGGGGTCATTTCTTATTGCAAAATTTTTGATAATCTGTATATTTATGACTTAATTGACTACTTGGTGTTCCTGACATCTTGGTTCAAATTGAATACATTATTAATGTACCCAGAGCCGAGGGGTTTTCAGATGCGCAGCTTTGTATTTTTCATCTTATCTTAGCCTGATAAGTTATCATTGAAGATTTAAGCATATTAGAAATGGAGGTGATCTACTCCCTTAAGGGTCTGCTAGAATTGTAGTTTGACATTGTTGTTTTTGTAAGAAATTGATGTCACTTTTCAAAAGTTTCAATAATTTGAAAATAACATATCACATCAAGCTCAAACTTCGCAAACATACTAATTGAGTATTAGTAGATGCAATATTGATGCCAAGGAGGTGTGAACTTTGTAAATTTTGATCTGTTTGAAAATTTTTAGCTCGCCGTATATGGAGTAGGCGAGGTATTGGGAGAGAGAGGGGGAGAGAGAGAGGAAAAGTGGCGGTGTCGGTGGCGGTGTCGCTGTCCGGTTAAGTTAGAGGGGAAAAAGTGTTGGTGTCGGTGTCCGGTTAACTTTTTATGTTTAGGCTGGACTTGCAATAATTTTGACTTCTTTTGGACTCTGAAAGTGCAGGAGCTTACATCATGCTACACTTATTCAACCCATCCACTACCCTCGGGGAGCAGGTCCCCATCCCTGGGGCACCGAGTCCCAGCCCATATCTCCTAAAGTAAGCTTTGCCCGACCCCATACTCTCATATAGTTTGGGAGCTCAGATCATCCTGTGCACTTATTCAACCCACCCTGTGGCACCGAGCCCCACCCTATATCTTCTAAACTAAGCATTGCCCGACCCCATACCATCATATTTTTCTACAGCTTACATGATCCTACACTTATTCAACCCACACGCTACCCATGGAAGCATGTCCCCACCCTCGGGGCACTGTGCCCCACCATCCATCACCCAAACTAAGCTTCGCCCGATCCCATATCCTCACATTTTCCTGAAGCTTACATCATGCTACACTCATTCAATGCATTACCCAACTCCATACCCTCATATTTCAATTTCTAATTTTATATCTCTTTGATACTAACCTGTTATTAGGCATGATATGCAGTGTACATTGTATATACAGTCATACATACCAAATCACATATAGTATATTCCTTTATAGTATTTATTAATAGTTTGGTGACATTATTTTATTTCAGAAGTACAATATCAAAATAACTGGCGGGGGAATCCCGCAGTACCGAACCCCTGTTAGTTTTTAATTTTGTGTCTCCTTACATGAAGGACGCCATTTCCTTAAATTTTACTATCAAATTCTCGTTGACCCTGAAGCTTTTGCACAACCATATCTGTATCCACACATTTAACTTACTATATTAATTAAAAGTGAGTTTGAATCAGTTTGTGATGTCTCAGTCTTTACCAGTGCACATTATTATGGAGCATTACAGTATGATTGGTCACAGTTATCATTGCATTCTTTTATTTGCATACAAATGTGAAGGTTTACCACAGTGCTAGTGCCCCATTGCATGCTGGAAATGATAGATTTACTCCTACTATTGCATTGTTATTAGCTTTGTTTGTTCACATATCATCACACAAAGTTACACCAAGAACGTGCTCAAAATTGCACACCTATTGTTCCTAACTATACATGAACATGTATTCATCAGGTCTATGCAATGGGATATGTAAGCTTACTTTTGAAAAAATGTAATCTTTATTGGTAGTTATATAATATAGTTCCTCCTTCAATCCAACCTCAACATCACTAAATCATATTTCTTAATAAATGTATTATTTTAAATGATGTGCATTGCCAATGATATGCAACCTCAAATGATGTGCCATCCTGAAGGGCTCAATCTTTTTGCAAAGCTGCATGTATCTCTTATATGTGATACTAACCTATTAGGTAGGAGATGCAGTGTACATTGTATATACACAAACACGTCAAATCAACTACAATATATTCCTTTATAGTAATTACTAATAGTTTAATGACATTATTTCATTTCAGAAGTACAATATTAAATAACCGGCAGGGGGAATCCCGCAGTACCGAACCCCTGGTGGTTTGGAATTTTGTGTCGCCTTTAATGAAGGACACCATTTCCTTCAATTTTGGCATCGAATCCCATTCCTCATCATGATTTAACCTAAAGCTTTTGCACGAACCATATTTGTCCAGGCATTTCACACCCACATCTCAGACCAAATTTCAATTGTACATGTATTCATAATGACATGTATAAGCTTACTTTTGGAAAAAAAGGTAATCTTTATTTCAAGTTTTATAATATAGTTCATTTTTCAATCCAACTTCAACATCACTGACAAAGAAGTCAAATTTTTATAACAATATGTATTGTTGTTGCCAGTGATGTGCAACCTGAAGGGCTCGATCTTTACGCGAAGCTGCATGTTATTGACAAAACCCAAAACGGCGAGCTGCCAGGTTACACATAACCCTTGTTTGAATATATTGAAATCATGAAAAAAATAGTTTACCCTTAAATTTATGAAAAAAAATTGTCAACCAAATTGTGCAACCAGAGCCTTGGCTGGAATTGGGCCACCTCCAACATTCAAGAACAGTGTGTATACACCAGTGCAATACTGCCTAGTCAGCAGGTTGATGTGTTTGAATAAGATAATATTGATAATAATAGATCCCCGTATAAGCCATGGGCCTAGTTTCTTGAGCAATTCTGTTCCTGAAAGCTGACTGTATTGCCATAGGTGAAGTAACATTGTAATTATACTACACGCTACACTGACCTAAATTGAAATGGCATGTGTTATATGATAGATAGATAGATAGATTTATTGCTCAGTTTTGTCCATAGGACTAAAATGCATACACATTAAGACATACATTAAAACAAATATAACAGGAGTACATTAAACCGTCAGACATTAAGACAGAACAATTAAGACACTAAAAACAATAGGACATTAAAAGAAACATACAAGAAACATAAAAACAATGTGAAAACATCATAGACAATATCAAAGCTGACAGACGCAAACAAAGACAACAAAATACACTTGAATACATCACTGATGATCTGGCGTTCTCGTGGGTGCCTTGGGTTATACTGGTGATGTGTGTTGACCTGAAAAAGCCTATTGATTTTTAGGTCAATGGTCAAGGTCACTGGGCTTGAAATATCATTTCTAGATATGCTGTAGTCGACTTGACAGGGTCAAATTCTGGACGGCTGTAAAGTTTTGGGATGTTTTAAAATTACATACTTCTGGTATATGTAATTGATATATATAAGCATAATTGTAAAATTATAAATATTAATTTCATTATTGAACAAGAAAGAGAATCCTCATTGACAATGTTCTGCCACTGTCAATAATGAAAGTTCGAGGAAGTAATTATTTCACTGTAAACACATGGACAGTCGACTATTCTTGTTAGTGACAGGTGTTTTGACTGAGTGATGTTTCTTCTCTCTTGCAGCGACAGTAAAAGTGCACATAGTATGGTTGACATCATGAAGTAAGTGGATTCTGCTAGCTGATTCTTGGTTCTTCAGAAAATGGATTGTATGGGCAATATCATTATTGAAGATATCTAATGGAAAACTATGCCGGTTAAGTGAGTTAAATTACTGGATTGGATATGAATTAAAACCTTCTCTATTCATAATTTTATTGAAACAGTTCTATCTATTTACATTTTCTCATGGTTACCAATTGCTGTTGTAACCATATTTCTGAAACTGCTGGGAACCAAGTGCTGTAGGTCGCATCCAATCACCAGTCGATGTCAATGTAATGCTAAACAAATCTGAATCCTAAGAATGATGGAAAATAAGAAAAGTCATTACTTGTTTACCTGATTATCTGTAGTTCGAATTGTGACATCAAACCTTATTTCCGCACCAAATTTGTACAAAACACAAATTTATTTGAAGTGCAATACATGTATCTCAACAATCAGTATGTGTGGATAGGGCTTGTCCAGGATATCTCGAGGTTGGGAGGCATTTCCTATGCTTAGTTATTGGAAGGCTCGGTAGTGCTGTCCAGTATGGGGAAATAACCTACATTTTAGGCCCTGGGATTGCATCATTTGCACCAAACAACCATCCACCGTCATCCCTAGCGACATCCTTGACTGGGTGCTGTTCCGGCTGGGCTGATCACTGTCCAGGATAATAGGAACTGTGGACACTATATCGTGTCCTGGAACATGCAGGCAACTTTGTGATATGGCTGAAACATTGCTGAAAATGATGTTAAATCCTACTCGCTCACTCCTAGTGACACCCATGAGACTGTTCAGAATAAAATTTGCAATCACATGTCTCTCCTGAGACAAGTGACTCCCCAAAGGTATTCCCAATTAGCCATTTCAATGTTGTCATTCCGATCTGTATTGTGTTCATTTATTCTGTTCAGACAAGCAGGCATGGAGCCGAGTATTGAGACCTATTCTGCTTTCCTGCATGGCTATGCTGATAAGGGGGACATGAAGGGGATGTTAGAGGTGGTGGAGTGGGCCAAGGGAGAAGGGATCACGATGACCCCCAATGTTATGTTCTCTGCTCTGTTCACGTTGGCTATGAAGGGTAAAAAGGAAGAAGCAAGGGAGGTAAGGCAACATTACAGTTCATCTATACTACCATGGCATGTTTATGTTGATCATACCTATGGATTAAATGAAAGTACTGATAGTACTGATGTCAGGTTTCCACATTCTCATGCCATAAGATTGTGTTCCTCATACAATCAGATATACCCTCTGATTGCACTGGGAGTTGAATGCGTGGCACGCAACTTCTGCACTTATGGCTCTCGGCCAATCGGCATAGTCCGTTTCTAAATACAGCAAAATGGATTCAGCATGTCACAGCTAAACAAGATGTGATTTCCAATGTGTTCTTGTGTAATAATTTAGCATAAAACTTGTTAATTCTTTTACAAGATACACTGGAAGCATTTCCCATCTCTCGCATATGCAGATACGGTAATTTCCCTATTAATTCGCGATGTAGTGATGAAACTCACCACTCCAAAAATTGGCTACTTTCGAATTATTTGTTGAGCGAGAAAAACGCGAGTGTTCGAATTAAATGTCACGCCGACTTTCACGGAAGATCCAAAATGGCGGACCGCTTTGCCGTGGTCGTAGTGATCGTATTTATTACCGTGTATTAACTTTGATATCTCATCATAGTTTCCATAAAAGGCAGTGTATGATGTCAGAAAATCTCCTCTACCCTGATAAAGGCGCCTAATTTTATTCGAGGAAGTCCAGCATATTGATCGAGTGACCAGTTCAGCAGCCCGTTCAGCAAGATCATGCAGATTTTTGAGCTGACGTCCGTAAATTCGCGCCCATAATAACATCTTATTATTAACATCTTATCATTGGCTTATTTTGGATCTCCAAAATGCTTAATTACAACTCACCAGGTGGTCCGGTGACTTCTCGCTCACACCTATTTTTCGCGCCACCCAAGCTGGCAGCCTTTATATTCAGGTGTTTTGGTGTTCTATCTCACTCGAAGTTCGTTTGTCTAGGACAGTATACATGGTTTTGAAAATGCGATGGCTTTTAATGGAGGAACGTTTGTCTGAGGACACATTAGCGAATACATGTACATGCATAGTCATGAATACAATACATAATGCTTATCAGATTCATGCATAATCAAGTTCATATGAGGAAGCAGTAGTTAGCGTATACATGACAAATTTGAATATTCATGCTGGTTATATACATGTGTAAATACAGAAACAAAGAAGCATGCATTTAGTATTTCAAGCGACATGCGGTTACAGAATTCAAGTCCTGCAGTAAATGAATACATGTACAATAATATATTAACAGTGACATATGTAAATATTCTGTATAAACAATAGCCCACGTAGAATCATCAAACAACATTTATGAATGGGTGGGCGGGCGGGAATTTTCAAAACCATGTATACTGTCCTAGACAAACGAACTTCGAGTGAGATAGAACACCAAAACACCTGAATATAAAGGCCGCCAGCTTGGGTGGCGCGAAAAAAACATATATGTGCATCTTGTTGGCTCAAGGATAAGGTTAAGCGAGATCACCCCGAGTGCTCTTCCGTATGCCCAAATCAGTAGAAATAAATGACTAGCACGAGATTCTTCATTGAATCCCGACTGTGTTATACAGGTACGATAGACTGTGTTATACAGGTACGATAGACTGTGTTATACAGGTACGATAGACTGTGAGTTATACAGGTACGATAGACTGTGTTATACAGGTACGATAGACTGTGAGTTATACAGGTACGATAGACTGTGTTATACAGATACGATAGACTGTGTTATACAGGTACGATAGACTGTGAGTTATACAGGTACGATAGACTGTGTTATACAGGTACGATAGACTGTGTTATACAGGTACGATAGACTGTGAGTTATACAGGTACGATAGACTGTGAGTTATACAGGTACGATAGACTGTGAGTTATACAGGTACGATAGACTGTGTTATACAGGTACGATAGACTGTGAGTTATACAGGTACGATAGACTGTTATACAGGTACGATAGAGTGTGAGTTATACAGGTACGATAGACTGTGTTATACAGGTACGATAGACTGTGTTATACAGGTACGATAGACTGTGTTATACAGGTACGATAGACTGTGAGTTATACAGGTACGATAGACTGTGTTATACAGGTACGATAGACTGTGAGTTATACAGGTACGATAGACTGTGTTATACAGGTATGATAGACTGTGTTATACAGGTACGATAGACTGTGTTACACAGGTACGATAGACTGTGTTATACAGGTACGTTATAGGTACTAGACTGAGTTATACAGGTACGATAGACTGTGTTATACAGGTACGATAGACTGTGAGTTATACAGGTACGATAGACTGTTATACAGGTACGATAGACTGTTATACAGGTACGATACTAGACTGTGAGTTATACAGGTACGATAGACTGTTATACAGGTACGATAGACTGTGTTATACAGGTACGATAGACTGAGTTATACAGGTACGATAGACTGTTATACAGGTACGATAGACTGTGTTACACAGGTACGATAGACTGAGTTATACATATACATGTTGTACAGGTACGATAGACTGTGTTATACAGGTACGATAGACTGTTATACAGGTACGATAGACTGTGTTATACAGGTACGATAGACTGAGTTATACATATACATGTTGTACAGGTACGATAGACTGTTATACAGGTACGATAGACTGTGTTATACAGGTACAATAGACTGTGTTATACAGGTACGATAGACTGTGTTATACAGGTACGATAGACTTAGTTATACAGGTACGATAGACTGTGTTATACAGGTACGATACTAGACTGTGAGTTATACAGGTACGATAGACTGTTATACAGGTACGATAGACTGTGTTATACAGGTACGATAGACTGTGAGTTATACAGGTACGATAGACTGAGTTATACAGGTACGATAGACTGTGTTATACAGATACGATAGACTGAGTTATACATATACATGTTGTACAGGTATGATAGACTGAGTTATACAGGTACGATAGACTGTGTTATACAGGTACGATAGACTGTGTTATACAGGTATGATAGACTGTGAGTTATACAGGTACGATAGACTGGGTGAGTTACACAGGTACGATAGACTGTTACACAGGTATGATAGACTGAGTTATACATATACATGTTGTACAGGTACGATAGACTGTGTTATACAGGTACGATAGACTGTGAGTTATACAGGTACGATAGACTGGGTGAGTTACACAGGTACGATAGACTGTGTTACACAGGTATGATAGACTGAGTTATACATATACATGTTGTACAGGTACGATAGACTGTGAGTCCTACAAATTCATGCCCTACCCTAATATTACGTGCTTTTCTGGCTGTTATTTATTTCTGGGCATGGATTCTTGTAGGCCTATCGTCCACGTGGATTTTATTCCAATTTACCATCGCGTTATTTCGTCAATTGCCGGCAAGGCTATTTATATTCGCTGCCTATAAAGTGGGTAGATTTTGTGATAATGAATGGATTGAAAGTTCAGTTTTGGCTAAATCGTTATGAATTAAACATTTTTAATTTAAAGTTTAGGTCTGTCTAAATCGTTACGAATGAAATATTTTCAATTCAATTCTGAATGTCGAGTAATCTGTCGGAAAATATCAGCAGTGTTGATGAAGTGATCAAATAATAATATCTAAATTTTCAATTTGGTAAGTTCTTCTGCCATTCTTCATTCCCAGAAGCATTCAAGTCAGGCAGTTGAGCACTAACGCGTTAGAGCTACTTAAATTAGCGAAGTTAGCGTGATGGTTTGTTTGATTTTATGGGATCTCCTTTTAAGGGAGAAATGGGTACGAATTTACTGTGATAACAAGTTTCCGTGACTGTGTTAAATCGGGTTAAGCAAAATTCTATTTCTGCAGGAATGTCTAAGAGAAATGTGTTTCGTTGCCGCCTCTTATGAATTTGAGGTCAGGGCGGTTTCTTATTTATGTGGTGTGTAGTTATTGCACCTGCTTCTCGATTTTCCTTAACCCTGATTTAGTTCTGTTGAACTTTGCTTGTTGTTGAGAGGGTTGGCCCGTATTAAGTTGCACAAGCCTCAAAGAGCCCTCCCTATTACCCCTACGTCGCTTCTTCAATTCTATCCTTTATTAGAAGGGTCTAATCCCGTTCACAGTACCCTCTGGGCTCTGTTTTTAATGGCTCTGTTTTTAATGGCATTTTCCCTAACAAATCTTATAGGTTTCAAAGCACTCCGATACAAGTTTGCCTAAACTGCGGAGTATAGCAGGATGTTTTGTAGATTAAGAGAAACAATTTAGTCTGATTTGTGTCTCTGTACAAATGTAGGGTCTATCTTGTTAATCGAATCATATAGATCGGCACGTTTCTACAAGAGCTATTTGGAGCTGTGGCTTGATGAAAAGATCTTGGCATCTCCGCTAATGAGATCCCTTATCCTTAAGCCACGGTTATAGTTTCGTCAGTCTCTGTTTTGGGGGGCCTGCGGCTTGGTGGGCTATTGTTTATACAGAATATTTACATATGTCACTGTTAATATATTATTGTACATGTATTCATTTACTGCATGACTTGAATTCTGTAACCGCATGTCGCTTGAAACACTAAATGCATGCTTCTTTGTTTCTGTATTTACACATGTATATAACCAGCATGAATATTCAAATTTGTCATGTATACGCTAACTACTGCTTCCTCATATGAACTTGATTATGCATGAATCTGATAAGCATTATGTATTGTATTCATGACTATGCATGTACATGTATTCGCTAATGTGTCCTCAGACAAACGTTCCTCCATTAAAAGCCTCTTATCGCTTAACCTTGACTTGGTGTGGGTAAACAGTTTCCAACAGGTTTCTGTACAGAATCTCTTCCGCAGTTACCAAAGTCCGTAATGTCCAATTCTGTTCGTTATTATTACTACTTTATCACAGGTGTCAGGACAGAATTCTCGCTTCTGGAGTTCTGTAGGTATTGAAAAATACCAATCTCAATTCGAGATTTTCTGTTGCTGATTGACAGCGCTGTTTCTGTGAGAAGAATTGTCCATGAACACACCCACGTGCCAGGCGTGTTTCATTCCTAAATACTGATTCTGCCTACGATTGGTCAGATGCCCACATGATTTTGTTCGTATGTCTTTCGTCTAACATTTGATATTAAAGTAGTTAGAATACTCAGCCGTGCCTATACGAATTCCTAGCTCCAGTTAACGACGGACCGTCAGTGCAGAAGAGAATCAAGAATAATGACGACTCGGTTTCATGTTAAGAAATAGCGCCGTTTAAGAATTCACATGAAATGTGTAAGTCAGATAAATCTCGAATTGAGATTGGTATTTTTCAATACCTACAAAAGATCTTCATGAGCGAAAATTCTGTCCTGACACCTTTGATAAAAACAGTAATAATACTGTCCAGAACTTGGATCTCATGGACGTTGGAAACTGCGGAAATATTAAAAGAAACAGCGCTGTTGAACAGAGTACTGGTACACATGAAATGTATTATACAGAAAAATCTCGAATAGAGATTCGTATTTTTTCAATGAACTCCAGAAGCGAGAGTTCTCTCCTAACACTCTTTATAAAACAGTAATAATAATGAACAGATCTTAGACCTTGGGAACTGCGGAAGAAATTAAAAGAAACAGCGTACACATGAAATGTGTCAAAGTAGATAAATTTCTGACATTTGTATGTTTCCATACCTACAGCGGAGATATCTTTAGGAGCGGTAATTCTGCCCTGTCACCATGCGCGAAACATAATATTGGAGAATATATACCGGTATCATAAATATTAACAGGACAGTCCCGAGATGGAACTCGCTAATGACAAAAAGCAGAAACGACGTCATGACCCACGAGACATCACGCCGAGGTTAGGCAGCGAAAGTAGTATAGTAAGAGTCTTTAAAGGCCAATTGACCTCAGAAATTTGCATATTTTGTGGAGGACACGTGGAGGTCACAGAGGTCAAATGCAATATAGTTCCGGCAGAAAGACCAAAAGCTACCTCCAATCCAGGAGAGTTCCAATTGCTGCAGGGGATGTATTCAGGATGTATTCATCCGCGGTGATGCGGTTTTGGCCGCGGTTTTGGCGTTGATTCGGTCTCGGGAAAAAGCTTCCGCGGAGAAAAAGTAGTCCCTAGATAAAATGGTCCGATTGGGTCGAGTGAGGTATCAAAGTGAAGCTTATGTGAAGGGGCATCTAATGGGCTGGGTGTGGAGTTGACATATCGGCCTTCTGCGCGTGCGCGGTGGCCGAAGGGTATGAAAATAGCCGTGTTGGAGCTAGGGGAGTCCCTAATGGTCCGATGGGGTCGAGTGAGGTATCAAAGTGAAGCATTCGTGAAGGGGCATCTGATGGACTGGATGTGGGGTTGAATTAGGGTCATTATGCGCATGCGCGGTGGCCCAAGGGTATGAAAATAGACGTGTTGGAGCTAGGGGAGCCACTAATAGTCCAATGGGGTCATATGAGGTATCAAAGTGAAGCATTCGTGAAGGGGCATCTAATGGACTGGGTGTGGGGTTGAAATATCGACATTCTGCGCATGCGCGGTGGCCCAAGGGTATGAAAATAGCCGTGTTGGCATGTAGGGGAGCCCCTAATGGTGCAATGGGGTCGAGTGAGCTATCCAAGTGAAGCCTAGGTGAAGGGGCATCTGATGGGTTGGGTGTGCGGTAGGAATATCATTCTGCGCATGCGCAGATGCAATGCGGAGCTCTCGTCCAATCAGAAGCGAGTATTTCAAATCCGCCAGGGGGCTCTCGTCCAATCAGAAGCGAGTATTTTGACCCGGTGCATTATGGGACATATCCAAGATTGCGGCACGTATGTTCAAGATGGCGGCACATCCGGTGACGAAAACTGGCCATTTTGTCGGGATGTGGTCACCTAGTGTCGAAAACTGGACCCTGTATGGGTCCCGCTAGACGTTTTGGAGCTAGGGGAGCCACGAATGGTCCAATGGGGTCGAGTGAGGTATCAAAGTGAAGCCTTCGTGAAGGGGCATCTCACTGGACTAGTGGGTTGAACTATCGGCATTCTGCGCATGCGTGGTGGCCGAAGGGTATGGAAATAGACGTTTTGGAGCTAGGGGAGCCCCTAATGGTCCAATGGGGTCATATGAGGTATCAATGTGAAGCATTCATGAAGGGGCATCTAATGGGCTGGGTGTGGGGTTGAAATATCGGCATTCTGCGCATGCGCGGTGGCCAAAGGGTATGAAAATAGCCGTTTTGGCATCTAGGAAGCCACTAAGGGTCCAATGGGGTCGAGTGAGGGAGGAATATCATTCTGCGCATGCGCAGACGCAATGCGGAGCTCTCGTCCAATCAGAAGCGAGTATTTTAAATCCGTCACAGAGCTCTCAGCCAATCAGAAGCGTGTATTATGACCCGGTGCATTATGGGCCATATCCAAGATGGCGGCACGTATGTTCAAGATGGCGGCACATCCGGTGTCGAAAACTGGCCATTTCGTCGGGATGTGGTCACCTAGTGTCGAAAACTGGACCTTGTATGGGTCTTGCTAGACGTTTTGGAGCTAGGGGAGCCCCTAATGGGTCGATGGAGTTGTATGAGGTATCAAAGTGAAGTATATTTCAAGCATGGGTGGGTGCATGTAAAATTTTTCCTGAAAAATACGGAACACGGACTTTATCCTAAATTACGTGAAAATGCCTATATGGGGTATGGGGGGTATAGGACCATCCTGGGAAACCTACTTGTCGACATTTGCGGTATAGGTTGTGGGGGTCTCGTTTTCTTAGTCTTGTCAAGACAAACATGATAGGAAGTGTCCCGCAGCGAATCGGTGAAATTTTTGAAAAAGTACGATATAGCCCCATATAGTCCCATACTGGGGGTATAGGATCAATGTTTGTCCCCCTGGGAAACGTACTTCTATACATTGCGGTAGGGTTGTTGGGATTTGTTTTTCACGTCTCGTCATTTAGAACATGATAGGAAGTGTCCCGGCACGAATCGGTGAAATTTTTGAAAAAGTACGATATAGCCCCATATAGTCCCATACTGGGGTATAGGATCAATGTTTGTCCCCCTGGGAAACGT
>JAVTVY010016478.1:0-69007 GCA_036873755.1 Hanleya hanleyi | reverse complement strand
GCAAACACACATTTGCATACGCACACAAACGCTCGCATACACAGACGCATACACACACTTGCATACACGCACGCACACACACAAGCCTATACACACACACACAAACACACACACACACACGCATACACACATGCATACACACACAATATGACTATTCACATGCAGGACATGAGAGCTTCTGGACATGGACCTGATAGAAGTCCGGAATGCTGGAACATTCGTAAACATTCGGGCACTTTTACATCCGGGGACTTTTACATCCGAAGAGACACGGAAGTGCCCGAACATGATATCAGCTAGCGTGCTATAAAAGGGAAGCGGTCTGGCCGTTTAATCAGACACTCTGTCAACCACCAAGATGTTCACTTGTACTACGTGCTCGAAATCATTCACTCGTCTGCACGACTTGTGCCGCCATGAGGCTACCAAGCACGAAGGAACCGCCCGGTATAACTGTACGATATGTACACTGTCGTTTCAGCGCCCGGATCATTTACAGCGCCACCCACGTGCACGCCATGAAGTACCCAAGCGTCCATGCGAAGAATGTGGTCGGCTTTTCAAACTGACCAGTCAGTTGCTGCGACACCAACGCACACGACACCCTGTTCCGCAGCCACGTTTGCAGATAGAAGAGCCCGTAGGCATCAATATCGAAACAGGGGAACTCCCACCCATCGCACGAGGGCCGATGATGATGTCGCCCTAATTCAACAGTCAAATTCCGACGACAAGACCTTGGGCCAGATTTTGTACGACGTGGAGGGCAAAGTACACTTTCGTGGACGAAGCCATAAATGTTCCCAGCGATCTGTTACACGAAGACCATCCAGTGAGTGACATTTATCGGCGCCATTGGCCCATGATCCGGCACTGTTTCTACCGTCATCGCCCTATTCAAGATATCTACAATTTCCGACTGACCGACCTCGCCTGTCTACGTAGCTACGTAGAAGCCATCTTCAAAGATCAAACTACGGCCTTCAAATTGAATCTGGCGTTTGGTTATGTGCTGCAGCATAAAGAGACAGTCCAAGTCCGATATTTTTACCCGAGCAGTAACATCCGGGTATTTGACCAACCGTTCACCATCATTAACCGAGTGTCGCTAGAGACGATGCTGGAGAAACTGGACACCGTGGATCCCTTGGAATGGGCCCAACAACAACGCCCCAACACCAAGTGTACAGTGGAGAGTGTGACCAATGTTACGTTTTTCGTTACCAAGCTGACCGACCACTCCCATCGGCTGAATGCGTCACTCATGCACTGATGAATACCATAACATGCCGTGCATACTCTATATGTCTACATGTTGATCGTTGACGGTACGGAGGTGACCGAAGAGACACGGATGTTACCGAAGATGTCAAGGCTCGGCCCTCGACTTGGGGATAGTTGAACTGAGTGTGCTAAAAATAGATCACCAGCTAGCGTGCTATAAAGGGGAAGCGGCCTGGACGTTTCATCAGACACTCTGTCAACCACCAAGATGTTCACTTGCACAACTTGCCAGAAGCTGTTTACTCGTCCAGATAATTTACGACGCCACGAGGCCTCCACCCACAACGATGCTCGGTATACTTGTACAACCTGCGCACGGTCATTCAATCGGGAAGATCATTTACTGTGCCACGAACGCTCATTCCACGAGGGCGCGACGGAACAATGTAACGGTTGTGGTCAACTCTTCAAACGACGCAGTCAGTTGCTGCGACACCAACGGCTGATTCATGCCCCGGTACCATGGCATGTGCGACAACTTCCTACTGAGGAGGAGCCGCGGAAGGTCAGACCTAGTGAAGATGAGCCCGGGGAGACGAATGCCACTGGTGATGCGATGAAGGAGAGCCCGTCTATACCCACAGTTCAGAGCCTGGATATCCAGCCGGACCCCACCGTTACGGTTTTGAGTCATACGCCTGACAACATCGAACATTTTCTAGACGAGCCCATAAATGTTCCTAGCGATCTCTTACAGGGCGCCCATCCAGTGAGTGACATCTATCGGCGCCATTGGTCCATGATACGGCACTGTTTCCACCGTCATCGCCTTATTCAAGATATCTACAATTTCCGACTGACCGACCTCGCCCGTCTACGTAGCTACGTAGAAGCCATCTTCAAAGATCAAACTACGGCCTTCAAATTGAATCTAGCGTTTGGTTATGTGCTGCAGCATAAAGAGACAGTCCAAGTCCGATACTTTTACCTGAGCAGTAACATCCAGGTATTTTACCATCATTAACCGAGTGTCGCTGGAGACGATGCTGGAGAAACTGAACACCGTGGATCCCTTGGAATGGGCCCGGTTGCAACGCCCCAACACCAAGTGGACAGTGGACAGTGTGACCAATGTTACGTTCTTCGTGACCAAGCTGACCGAAAACCCATCGGGTGAATGTATTCACCCAGGCACTGATAGATACTCAGAATGCACAAGCAACTATCTGAGGATATGTTGCCTCAACGGTATCCTGGGCTGCCTGATGATGATTAGAATAAACGGTTCAAAGCGAACATGGCCGAAGATGGAACTTTCTGAAATGAAGACTTCTGATTGGACAAGAATACATCTAACGGACAGGAACGAATATGACAGATGAAAATGGTGGCCTCTGATTGGACAAGTCTTCTTGAATTGTAACACCAAGTGGATAATGGAGATAATGACCAATGTTGCGTTCTTCGTGGTTAAACTGACCACCACCTCCATCGGATGAAAGTATTCACCCATGCACTGATAGATACTCAGAATGCGCAAACAACTATCTGAGGATACGTTGCCTCAACGGTATCCTGGCCTGCCCGACGATGATTAGAATAAACGGTTCAGATGGCACTTTCTGAAATGGAGACTTCTGATTGGACAAGAATACATCTAACGGACAGGAACGAATAAGAAACATGCAAATGGTGGCCTCTGATTGGATAAGAATCTTCTTGAATTGTAAATATACCCAACGCGGCTCCCCCAGCGTGGGTGTGATGTAACATTGGGGAAAATAAACTATATGAAAAAAACTTCTTGTTGTTGTTGTTCTCTCATGTGTCATCCTTGTTGTTGTTGTTGTTGTTCTCTCTCTCTGGTCTATATCATGGCGTTATGTTAGAGTGTTAAGGTGTAACGACGGGCGTTGACGGGCATCACTGCATTTCGAAGAATTAGTGACAATTCCATGGAATATCAGAGCTTCTGAGCTATTTCACCAGGGCGTTGAAGCATTAAGAATGGTGTTGGTGGGCGTTGCTACAAGATGACACCCCACACGGTCCATTTGGACCGCGGATGGTCCATCTCTACACCAAATACCTTCCTGCACTGCCCCAAAAGGCCCACTTTCGCTACAACTTGTACTAATGACGTCATCGATGATGTCACAGATGCTGTAAATATCCCTGAAATCGGGGTCTATACTCCGAGAGCTACAACATGACACATCCCATGACGCATTCGCAACGCGGATGGTCCATCTCTACACCAAATACCTTCCTGCACTACCCCAAAAGGCTCACTTTCGCTAATACTCTTACTGATGACGTCATCGATGACGTCACAGATGACGGGAACATCCCTCAATTCGGAATGTACACCCCGAGAACTACAAAATGACACCTCCCAGGACGCATTCAGACCAAGGATGGTCCATCTCGACCCCAAATACCTTCCTTCACTGCCCCAAAATGGCCACTTTACTTACTACAACCACGCGCGCTGCGCCCGGAGAACCCGCGTTCGCGCGCGCGCGCTGCGTGCTGGGGCGGGCCAGGCCGGTGAAAAAGTCCCGGAGGTTGAACATTGGAACTCTTCTGGGTTTGGAGGATGAACATACGGACGTCTAAGGGGAAAAATTGGAACTCTTCTATGTTTGGAGGTAGTTTTTAGTGAAAACCCGGAAGTGACGTCACAACCCACGTGACCTGCGTATATACTCCTGTAAAATAGAGCCGATTTTATTTCTTTGGAGGGGCAAGGTCAATAGGACTTGCGCTTTTTATACTACTAAAATGTGAAGTAGATTACATCTTACATAGGCCTTAAGGCCGTGATATGCATATGAAGTATTCTGGGGCATGGTCAGTACTTCCCAATTTCCCCTTTGTCCACTACTCGCCGATTTTTTTGATTTTTTATTATTATTTATTTATTTATTTATTTATTTATTTATTTCCTCGAGAGCTTTAAAATAAGACCTCACTCTACCCAATCGGGCCACTAGTGCTCCACCTAGACTCCAACATGTCCACCCCGTATGGATTTATACATACATTGGGCTAATATCCCAGTATATGAGTGTCTATGGGTGTATATGCATCTATTTACAAGCCTAGCCGGTACTTAAAAAAACATTTCATAGCTCATAGTAAAATCCATAAAAAAAAACTCCACCACCCAAAACACGCAAAAAAGATAGAAATGTGCGAATCAGGGAGATTACCTTTGCCTACAAGAGAAATTGGCCTAGTCTGAGTTGTCTCCCTTGCATCAAAGCGTCTAGATGGGGCTGTGGTTTGAAATGTGCGATTATCCGGGGAAGCCGCGGAAATTGACCTTGGGTAGCCATTTTTCTTAGCGTTTGTTACATAAAACAGACCTGTACGGAATATTTCCACTCTTTTAAACCATCCACACCCAACAAAATTATATCAAACTAATTCATGCATTCAAATGTAAGTGATTCATATACCGCGGAAGACCACATGAAGGTCCCCACCGATGACGTTCGATGAACGTTCGTGATTTTTCTTTGCTGGTGCAAACTGGACAATAAATGCTCGACACTGGGGTGGCACTGTATCATAGACTGGTCGCAATATATGTATATTGGTGTCCATGTGTTGAACTATTTGGTGTAAAATGTCTGTGGAGCGGACACAAAACTAGACATTTTTTTCAGGCATATTTTCTCATCGCATGGGCGGAAACAACTGCCGAAACAAATATTACCTCAAAGGCAGCAAACCAGTTAGCAATGTAAGCCTGAACAATTATATTTTCAATGAATACAAGGTTGTGTTGAGAAATATATCTCAAAATATGATTAATTCATGATTTTCCATCATGACAAACGAACACCCGACCGGCTTCCAACAAATATGGCGGCGGGTATTCGAAGCTCGAAGTCAGAAAATTGCCAAACTTCAAAAATTCAGATCTCATCAACCAGAACGTCTTATGTGCTCACAGTTATTGACTATATCGTAAAATATGTATATTTGCTAACCTTAGTTGGGTTCGTGATGAAATAATTTAGAAATAAGTAATTCGAGCACTTTTTGTGACATAGCAAAACGAAGATGACAGCCGTTTCCCTTTTCGCTGCGATGGTTTACACGAAAAACCGGCTCAGTTATAAAAATCCATATCTCCGTAAATATGAAATGTCCAAACTTTTTACGTCAAGACAATATTCTCTTATATGTGTACTTCCTATTTACCGCAGGAATTTATGCAATATAAATTCTTTCCGCAATAAACTTACAATTTACTGGTAATGGTAACGAAATTCTCCGTCTCAATTTGAGCTTCTTGTACGGCGGCGGAACGCCAAGATCAAAGAGCGCGTGCTGCAACGTAGCAGATCACGTGAGGGTCTAAATATAGATCGTTTGTTTACATATATCAGCTGATCGTGTCTGATATATAACAAACAATACGTTATAACAACAGTACTTTCCGTAATATCTGAATAGTTGATACTCGACCAAGAATTAATTATGACAGAAAAATTATCTTAGATAAGTTTTCGCCCTATTCATAGAAGTATTATTTCCGTCACATCAATTTCTGTCACAGTACTTTTTCAAAAATTTCACCAATTCGCTCCGGGCAAGCCCCTGTGCTGGTTCAATAATTTCAGTCCGTTATGCCGCCATCTTAAACCCACCACCCACCCATCCACCACCACAGCCGCCATCTTAAACCCACCACCCACCCATCCACCACCACAGCCGCCATCTTAAACCCACCACCCACCCATCCACCACCACAGCCGCCATCTTAAACCCACCACCCACCCATCCACCACCACAGCCGCCATCTTAAACCCACTACCCACCCATCCACCACCACAGCCGCCATCTTAAACCCACCACCCACCCATCCACCACCACATACCACAGCCGCCATCTTAAACCCACCACCCACCCATCCACCACCACAGCCGCCATCTTAAACCCACCACCCACCCATCCACCACCACAGCCGCCATCTTAAACCCACCACCCACCCATCCACCACCACAGCCGCCATCTTAAACCCACCACCCACCCACCCACCACCACAGCCGCCATCTTAAACCCACCACCCACCCATCCACCACCACACATGACCCCATGTGACACAATACTCGCTTCTGATTGGCTGATTGGTCTTTCTGCCGGAACTATGCACTCATTGACCTTTTGTCACCCTCCCGTGACCTCCCTAATATGCAAATTTTTGAGGTCAAACGTTGTCGTTTTACTCTTTGTATACTACTTACGCTCCTCACGTGACTATATGTCTACGCTTGTTACAAGTTTACTCATTGGTCAGATTTAATATTCTTGATAAGACATTGAGTTGTTCATGACTTACGGCTAAATGATTTTGTATCTTGGTACAAAATAATTACAGGCATCCTGTAAATACGAATTATGCCAGGCTTGGCGATTTTATATCATGGTGCAAAATAATTACAGGCATTCTGTAAGTGACGAATTATGGTAGAAATACCACCTGAGATCCTCAACAAGTAGCGAATGACCAATGGAAGAGGCGCTTGATTAGGACATCCCCAAAAATGTATCTTTTCTTTATTAGAGTAATTTGAAAATGGAAATTTTGGAGTAGAAAATTAATATTTTGTTTTATATTTGTTTGATAAGTGGGGGGGGGGAGTTGCGGGAGTAAAAATTGTTCTCATCTTACTCTCTAAAATAACTTGATTGAGAAGTAAGAGTGCAAATTCATCCCGCTCAAATTTTATTTCAAATCTCAGATTCGAAATTTTACTCACGGTTTAGTTGACTGACTCGAGTAGAGTGAAATAGATTCCCACTCAAGTTGAACTCGCTCAACTTGTTTTTCAATCAACATGAATTTTTTCAATCAAGTGCTTGGGTGGGATGAATTTGCAAACTTATTTGTCAGTGAAATTTCATTGAAGTTTTTTAGAGAGTAATTAACCAATTAATAACGTAACGAGCCCATGTGGACATTGCGTGTCAAGTTTAATGCAGGGCCGAGAGTTTTTCTTTGTCTGAGAGCACTGTACGATGCAGCTGCAAAAAGTCTTCTGTGTAGCCAAACACCACGGTCTTTATCCAAACAGATCTCTATCAGTGCAAACGATCTTGACCCGTTATTAAACTATCTTTATAGGTTCGCAGAGCGAGAAATTGTTAGAGATTTGAGAGTAGCATGCCCGTTGAAGGAAAATTATTCGGCCGAGCACAGAAAAGTTATGTAAAACCAATAGCTCACCATACCTATAAGAGTATCTAGATTTATACCACGTACAAGTCAAAGCTTGGTGTATTTTTGTTATTTTTTTAATTTGGGACACAGGATTGCTCTGCCGATTAGGAATATCGACTTCACGTTCAAAGACTGGTCTGTTTTCGGGCATATCTGGCTGTACACCAGCTGTGTATGTTGCTTTAATTGTGGCTTATTGTCCAAGGAACTAAAATAATCAAACCCCAAGTTCATCCTATTTGATTGGGAAAAGAATTTCAAATCAAAATCACTATTCACTTTACAACGATCTCTCCCATGAGTTTGTGATATGCCTGTTGTCTGTGCTGAAGTTGACAACGAACTCTGTCAGCGTTAACAGTGTTGCGGTAGGCCTACTCTGGGAGATTTATAAGCTAAAACTAATGGGTCTGCAAGGGCAAATCAATAAAGACAAAATCATATTACGTTGGGGAGAAGAACAATGTAATATCAACACGCTGATGCTTTTGGCAAAAAGATACATTTACACAAATTAAGTGGCATTTTGGCCTGTACGTGGTGCGGTTGAAATCGAAAAAATAAAATGTCCTAAAAATAATCGTGTTTTAATTTAACGGCAAGAGCAGATAAGAAATGAGGGCTATGGCCCAGGTGTTCTAGGTTAGTAGGTCACCATGACGTCATAAGTAAGTCGAGGAGTAATCAAAATATAGAAGGAACATTCGAGAAGGGGTGTTCTAAGGGTATCATCGTCTATTGATAGGTGCGGTGTTCAACGCTTGCTCACCGGACAGTGTCCATAGCCCGAGGGGTTGCGATGTTCGAGGCTATCTATTCACCGAACCGCTTCCATAGCCCGAGGGGTGTTTGCGGTGTTCGTCTGCTCAGTGGACCGTATCTATAGCCCGATGGGTCACCACGCGGGAGGTCCGCGATCCATCGCGCCTATACCGATCGACCTGGATTGCGGCGTTTGGTCGACATACCTATAGCCCACTGCGGAGTTCTAGGTCGATCTAAATATGGAATGTTGTAGCCCGAGGACAGCTGTGGAGCTGTGGCTGTGTTGACCCTGTTAAGCCCGACGCACACGAGAGCTATCAGCTGAGCTGACGGCCTCAATTGCCGGTCAGCTCAGGGGCTAGCTCTCGTGTGCGGGCAGTTTTTGGTGAGTTTTTGACCTCGCGAGGCCGGGAAAAAAATATCTAACTTGTTTGATAATTTCGCCTCGCGAGGCCAAATCCCCAGCGTGTGCGGCGAACGCAAGCCAACAGCTCAGCAGTTTCATTGGACCGGCCATTGAATCGCATGTTATTTTCACGCGATTCATATGCACGACTCTTCAAAATGGTCTTTAATAAGACGTTATGTGGGAACTGAAATCGATTTCGTGAAACTTTTGCTCGCCGTGTGCGCTGAAACCACAAGAGAGCTAGGCCCTGAGCTGACAGGCAATTGAGGCCGTTAGCTCAGCTGATGTCTCTCGTGTGCGCCGGGCTTTATATATACTACGCATTTCGTCTCGCACGAATGATTCTATTACCCTTACTGAGGTAAGATGGCTCTTTTTCCCCGAAAACGTCAAGATATACTCGTTAAATAGACAGAATCTGTAATTGTACGTGTAAAGCTTAGAAATTTCGTTTCCGACCAAAAAATATTTTTTTCTCCGAAATTCATTAAAATCTACATATCTCTGGAACGGGAAGAGCTACTGAGATGAAACTTACGCCGTTGGGTACCCAAGAGAGAGAGACGCGTCGTTAGATTGCCAGGATGATGTCATAGTGACGTCACAAGATGAATTAGATGGATTTTGGAAAAGTTTATATATCCCTAGAACGGGGGGGTCCTAGAGTCGAAACTTAGACAGAAGTAGCCCCGAACTACGCCCATGACTTGATCGCCGTGATTTCGTCATAGTGACGCCATCATCTAAATTAGACGGATTTACTCAACGTCTCCGTTTCTGCGAAAAATGAGGGTTTAGAAGAGTGAATCCCGCACCATCGGATAGACAAAAGAGAGTTTGAAATGTTGAAACGCGTAAAAGGAACTCGCTGTACACAAGATGTATTACCAGTGATCTACATTTAATTCATTAATTAATATACCGTTCACTGTATGTATTGTACATAGCTCGAGGTATACCAGAAACGATCTATGCTATCAGTTACCAGACTATGTACGGCTCTGGCTTTCGAATCAGTACCGCATAAACTAAACTAGCACTAAACGTACTTACACTGATATATATTTCTTCTTCACATACATTTTCTATATTTAACATGTATTTAGCTGGAAATGTTTTAACTCGATCGGACATGTGTGAACACGCTTCATAGAACTAGAATTTATGCATTGGGATAGAGGACGAGGAGGTGGATGAGGAGAAGGAGGAGGAGGTGGATGAGGAGGAGGAGGTGGAGAAATTATATGAGTAGTATAACACGCGCACAAACCAATACGAAGATTAAAAAATAATCGCTTTATTCATCAACTCATAGCATTTCTTTACAAATAATGGGAGAAAAGTATCATCGGCTTGTATTAATACATCGCCTTTGTTGTGGCTATCATTTCCCCATCTAGTCTACCATTCAATGTTTATGTTCTAATATTTCTAGTGGGGTCTTTATTCGGAATCGATGTTTTCGGGGCTATCCAACGGTCTAAGTTTCGACTCTACACAGTCAGAAAAATGGTGTTAATTAACACTAAAAATTGGTGTTGACTTCAACACTAAAAAAACAGTGTTGAGTTACGGCCTACACCATATTGCCCCAACACCATTTATTGGTGTTAGTTAACACCGTTATTTGGTGTTAGTTAACACCGTTATTCGGTGTTGAGTCAGCATCCGCACTCGTCGGTCAACACTAAAAAATGGTGTTGAGCCGGTTTCAACACCATTTATTGGTGTTAGTTAACACTGTTAATTGGTGTTGAGCCAGCATCAGCACTTGTCAGTCAACACTAAAAAATGGTGTTGAGTCAGCTTCAACACCATTTATTGGTGTTAGTTAACACTGTTAATTGGTGTTGAGCTGGTGTTAGTTAACACTTAGTTAACATCTGCATATTAATAGAGCCTGCACCAATTTATGGTAGGTGGGCACGTACGGCATAGGTGTTTCATTCCATATATTAAAGTTGAATGCATCTGCATATTGTCAGAGCCTGCACCAATTTATGGTAGGTGGGCATGCACCGTCTAGGTGATTTCGTTCAGTATTCACTTTATAGGTGAACAGAACCATTCAATGCCGGATAGGTCTTTTCGTTTAATATTCACTTTATAGGTGAAGGAACTGATCAACGCAGCGCTTAGGTGTGGGAAATCAACATACGCTTTATAGGCCATGAGATTTGTGTCTTTCCTTTGTCCGACGTTATAACTGTTAGCTATGCTGGTTTTGGAATACTCTGGGCCAGCCAGCCCGGCATTGTCTTATATAAGGATAGATGCGGGGCGCGCGGACCTCGGCGGAAGCACTAGACAGAGAATCGTAAAATCAAATGAAAAGTTGAAAAGCTGGCAGTAAAGCGCACTGTGCGTCGCAATAAACCGGCAAAATACGTACAAGTAAGTTTACTCTATACGTATACGGCAATTATGACTGGAAAATTTGTCTACTTGCTTGGTATAAAGTAATTTTTCAATTCAGCTTTAAACAAACCTTCGACAGCGAGCTTCAGGGCGCTTAACCAGCCGTCGGAATCCTGGGGTTAACACAGCGGTAAACACCGTTATTGTCAGCATATAGCACGGATAATCTGTTTTACTTTTTTCCCCCTTCTGTTTTCATAAGGCTGTTAATTATACAGATTGAATGATTGCCTTAATGATTGACTTATTGATCAGGAAATAGTAAATAACGCAGATATATACTTGTTTTAGCGTTATTGTCAGCATATAGCCCTTTAGGGATAATTTGTTTTAATAATGTTTTTCTTCTTCTGCTTTTATAAAGCTGTTAATTATACAGATTAACATGTGGAGATATCAATAGAACTCACGTACTGGTATGTGCTATATGCCGACAATAACGGCGTCACCCCAGAAATTTGGCAGCTGAGTTAAGCCACTGTTGTATTTATAGCTGTTTATTACTCTTTTCTGGAATCTTTATCACACAATTGATTCTTTGAGCAAACGATTACCAACCTCAAAGGGGGCGGAAATCCGAATTAACGGTGAAAATCGCCCCCTTTTCTTAACACTGTTTTTTGTGTTGAACTGGTCTCAACACCATTTTTCAGTGTTAGATTTTCAACACCATTCTTTCAACACCGTTTTTTGGTGTTGTACTGGTCTCGACACTATTTTTCAGTGTTGGATTGGGTCAACACCATTTTCTCAACACCGTTTTTTGGTGTTGAACTGGCCTCAACACCACATTTTGGTGTTGAATTATGTCAACACCGTTTCTCAACACCACTTATTGGTGTTGAACTGGCATCAACACTAAAAAATGGTGTTGGGCCAACACCGTTTTTCTGGCTGTGTAGGGCCCCTCCCGTTCTAGAGATATAGAGACTTTTCCAAAACCCATCTAATTCATATTGTGACGTCCCTATGACATCATCGATCCAACGACGCGTCTCTCTCTTGGGTATCCTACGACGTAAGTTTGATCTCAGTAGCCCTTCTCGTTCCAGAGATATGGAGATTTTAATGAATTTCGAAAAAAAAAAATCGAACAATTCTTTGGGTCGGAAACGAAATGGCTTTACGCGTACAATTACAGATTCTGTCTATTTAACAAGTATATCTTAATGACGTTATCGAGGAAAATAGCCATCTTACTCTACTAAGGGCAATAAAATCATTCGTGCGAGACGAAGTGCGTAGTATACATATAACAGGGTCAACACAGCCACAGCTCCGCAGCTGTCCTCGGGCTACAAGATTCCATATAGATCGAACTAGAACTCCGCAATGGGCTATTATGTAGGTTGACCGAACGCTACAATCCGGGTCGATCGATAGGCGTGATGGATCGCGGACCTCCCGCGTGGTGACCCCTCGGGCTATAGATACGGTCAAACAATGACGCCTCAAACAATGTTGATGGCGTCATTACATAAGGGTTGATTTCCCTGTAAGGATTCTTTCAATGTCATATCTCGCCTTTCCGATGAGAGAGTTAATGACGTTGCAAATGTTAGAAAAATATGGAGATAGGGACACTCAAAGCTTTTTACATAAATAAGTTGATCGAAGACGATGATAAAAAGTTTATCCGATTTTTATCCGATGATAAAAAGATCGCATGGTGGGGAAACAATAAACAAAATAAAACAATTAAAATATCAGCATAGCTCTCAGGATGAGTTTGGAGATGGTTTGGTAGTCTGAAAATGCAATTTTCAACGTCATACAGTTCGATTAAATGTAAATTCATATAAAATTTATTCATTTATTTTCAACATTCCGGTGTTTATAAGATCCAATAAATGAACAATGCATGTGGATATATCTGTATGCTTTTGATTCCTTGCTTTGCTGCGCAGAAAATGTATTTTTCATGATTTGGCAAAAATATGTGTGACATGGTGATATTTGCGGGTATTTTCAGAAAAATATAGATCGAAGACCAGTACATTTAGTACATTTTTTGAAGTTGATCAACACCCCCGCTACTCACAGCATGAAATTTACGGTTAGTCACCGGACAAAATTTGAGATAGGAACCCCCATAAACAAATTTATATTAACTTGTCATGCCAATTGCACGCATTGGAGCACCGACTATTGTGATTATTCACGGGAGTAAGAGCAACTCCATGGATTGAAGGGATCGTGGGTTCGATTCTCGTTGACAGTTCAGTTATTCTTTCTCTTTTGTGGGGAATAAATACTAAATTGTCATTACTGTATTATGAAACCAGTTGCGCAAAAAGTCAGTTGAGAGTATTATAAAATTTGTACCTTGGGATGTATGTGATCTAATATATCAAGGCCAGTTCGAAATGTGAATTTGGAGGCTTGTGTGTGAAGATGATCAGTTATAACTTGTTGATTGGTGGAAGGCAGGCTAAGGTCACATTGTTTACCGGTACGTAATTTAACGAGCTCTCAATGAAAACGTCAAACTCATTTTTCGCGTGTGTGTGTGTGTGTGTAAATTGACATCAGACAATCCGCACGAGAATACAAGAATACAAGGCCTGTTCGACCTGTTCGGCTTGCTTTGTAGATCTTTGTACAACACTTTCAATGCACCAAACCTGCAGAGACAGTTGTCAGGAATTTTCGAAAAGTACGTTGAACACACATATTTTAACATAAACTTGCTTAGTTTTAGTCGTATACGTGAAATTCGACTGCGATTTGACAATATTTCGTTAAAAAGTGACTTTTTTTTAGTTCATCATACTAGGGTCATTTTGAACCCATTCCTCCATGCAGAGGATCATGGGTAAATTCAAAATGGAGACCATGTGGGGTACCAGAATAGTGATGTTTTCGTTATCTTCTTTAAAATTCCTGCTTTTCTGAGACGAAAGTGCACAAAAGCTATTTATTCCACATCAGATTATTATTGACTAATTTAAGATATTGTGTGAAAGTCTAAGGACTCTAGCCTTAGGAACAGCGAAAATAAATAGGTGTTCATTAATTTGAAAATCTACCGTGCTTCATGAAATTCTAGATTTGGAAAGATTTAATTGAACAATTCCTGCACTCAGGTTCAGTCTTTCAGAAATTATTTGAAAATTATTTTGGTAAGCACAAAATAATTCTGGGCACTGATACGGACTTGACGATAGGAATCATTATACATTTACAGTCTTTTGATTGGGTCAATATGGGGTTTTGTGGACCTGAGAAAACAATATTCACAGAGGCCGAATACTGGGATCATTTTGAACCTATTTTTAAAACCTGCTTTCAAAAACCTATTTTCAAAAAAGGCCAAGGTGAATATTGTTTTTGTAGGTCCACAATATACACTTATTAACTTGTGTCAATATCATGAAACCTAGACCCGAGGTCAGACTTGGCAAAGCAGACCTGACCAAGGCCGCAGGCCGAGGTCAGGTCGCTTTGGCCAATTCTGGCCAAGGGTCCAGGTTTCATGATATTGACTCCGTCACAAGTTTATAAGTGTTTTATTATACCGAATTTATTAAATGCAGTGAATTATCGCTATGACGCCAGACTAGCGCATGGTACTATTATTACAGTGTTTGGGGGAGTTCCGAATCACGGGGAGTTGCGGATCACTTTCCTAATTAATGCCTTATATTTCTTGAAGTAAAGCATCCGATTAAAACTTTCTAGGTTTATTGGAACGTCTGTTTCCGTGGACTGAAATGAATGTCAAACAACCGACCTGCATTGTTTCTTTTCTGGTCAATTCGGTAACGTAATACTTCCGGTACTGTGCAATGACAAATAGACATAGAGTCGAAAAACACGTGCGATTTTTCTAGTAGTGAATCTGCGCGAAATAAGGCGGGTTTAGACGGTATATTCAGTATTTATTTAAGTGACAGAATCTTGCTAAATGGCCAAACAAAATATCTAGTGATTTGGGATAAATGTTAAATGACCAGCATTGTAATATAATGGCGCTATAGAGATGTCAATTCCGAATCAACGAAATAAGCGCCGTACATAACTTGAAATCGGTGAATAAGGGACCGTCTCACAACTAATACAACAGGTGTAAACCGACTTTAAGGAAGATTGGTCAATCCATGGCATTGTAACAAAAAAATGAATCAATGACAATATCCTTGTAACCGGAACTATGTACGCGAATCACTCCAAACCTTGGTGAACAAATCATTTTCTCGATATTACATCATTACATTCAATAAATTCAGACATATCTCTTACTCCAATATAAAAAGTTTTATATCAATAAAATTGTTTATCTCTGAGCGAGGTTTCTACGAGTTCAATAACTGGATGTCCCTTTATTAACACTATCTGGTCTGGAAGATTTGGGGTGTATCGCAGGTGGGGGGAGGGGGAGGGAGTCAACCTATATATTTTCGCTATCCATAAGGCTAGAGCGCTGCAACATAAGTAGATAGGAATATGGGGGTTGACGGCCATGGAAGCCTGGAAGCCGATGACGTCACTTAAATAGGTCGGAGGGTCATGAGTGCGAGCAGGTGCGCGGGGCCGTGGAGAGTTCGAAGCTATTTTGGTTGAAAGGTCACGGAGGGTTATCGGTGCGATCAGGTGGCTCGGGGTCGTTGAGAGTACCGTCATCCACCTAATTTTACTACATATCTATATATATCCGGTTATTTATACATGATGACATCATGCCACGTTCTCCCCCGAACCTATATATAAGCGCCCTCGGGTCGAACGAGGGGCACGGAATGGTTTAGGATAAAAGGACGAGCTTTTCGAGCCCATTCACCACTCGCCTTTCGTGGTACACGCATCTACCAGTCGATACAAGATGATCTCCCTGGCATACAAAGTTTCCGCAGAAGTCTTTGGAGAGAAGGGGGCTGCCTTTATACGTATTATCGATCACGGTGATGTACCCAACGCGTCTCAGCCGAAGTTCATCACACTAAACACGAAAGCATGGGACAACGTAACATTTTACATGGGGACCATCGTTTCCTTTCTCGAACGAGGTGTGGACACACCCCAGCCTCTCCGCCTGGACAAAGATGTATATATCAGTCATAACGTATTCAAGGGGAAATCATTCGTGCACCTCAGAAACTGGGATAAATCTACCACCAACGCGAGGAAGATATTTCCTACGACTAACGGAATCGCATTGGACGGGGTCTTATGGTCGGAGTTGAAAAAGAAAGCTGGAGAGATAGACGCAGCGCTGAAGGAGATGATAACCGCCATTCAGGTTTGCGCATCGGCAGTCTTCGACGACGACATGTCATCGCCTCCACCGACTCATACGGTTTGCAGAAGGACGCAACTCCTCGAACACGCCATTAAGAAAGCGTATATCGAAGAACTAGCCCCTGCGATCGGTGAAATAAGGAGAGAACGCTGCCCCGGATGTGAGATCGACGACCCCAGCCAGGATCATCACGAGTGTATGATGAACGATCCCGATGAGATGGCGGACTTATACTTTGACGATGCTCTAGAACGTATTGATGAAAATGCGGTCATGAAGAACTTTGAATCCCTCATCGAAAGGCAAACGGAAACGAACGTGCACCCCGCGTACCTGATGAAATACCAGTGCGAAGACTGGAGGGAGACGGAAATGAAAACCGACCAATGGAAAAGAGACTTACTAAACTGTATGAAAAACGCAAACAAAAACTGAGCGTATAGATTTGCTCGTTCTCCAACCAGTGTACTCTATGTTTTGATTGGTAACAATACATACTTTATAAACTACTTCGGTTTGTTGTCGATGTTATTTAGTTATATGTTAGTTAGCGTTCTCGTCATTAAACGGTGGGATACGTAGATGAGGTCAGGCATGGCGTCTAATGCGCGGGTTAACAGAGTTTAAAGCCCTATACCCTAGAACGCGTGCGATTGCCCTATTTTCGCGGCGGTCGCGAGTGTATATTGAAAATATATTATTTTTCAAACCGTATTATAAATATGCGAACCGTGGATTTTTCCGTTTATTCTCAAGTCAGACATCGAGCGATATGGATCAATACCAGAGAAAGCTCGGCATACTTAAAGTTCTTTCTATAGGGGCTATATCGCTCCTACTTATACCACTCATCGTATTAACCACGAAACGAACACCCTGTCCTTCATGCGCGTACCACACAGGCAAAGATAGGCCGCGTGTTTTCGAAATACCATCGGGGGATATAACTATCATTCCCAACAGAACGCTATGTACACCGATGCAGCAAGTTATTATCGACGAACACTTCCGGGCTACTGTTTGTATCTACACCAAGTTATTGAGGGTTGATCTGCGTTATTTTATCAACGGAAAAGCCACTGTAAAGGGCATTGTCTTGAACTACATGCAGTGGACATTACTCAAAGCTCGAACCCGTCTAATCGATATAGCTATTCATAACCTGCTAGAAAAGAAAATTTAATGATGGATTGGAATCGAATGGTGAATGCCGTTACCTCTTTACACGCCTACAAATCTATCACCCATAGCATGTTAGATGACGGCGTAGTAAATAGGGGCCGCCTAATTTTGCTACATATCTATACATATTCAGTGTGTCGGAATGTTTCCGATACGTTGAAAGTTAAAATTTGGGATTACTATATAACGCTATTCCAACGCCTAAGGAGACAGCTGACTGCGAATCAGTCGAATGAATAAGTACATCGTCGTAAACAGCGAGGACTCCAAGACGCTTTTCCCCGAGAATCGGCCATACAAATTTCGCGTCAGTTTAAATAAAAGCATCCATTTCGACGAGTCTTGGGTCGTAGCCTTAGCAGAAATATTTATCCAAAGACAACCGCAGGTTAAATCACGATCACTTCTACGCCTGTGTTGTAATATATGCGGAGATTCCTTCGTAGGCGAGACGAAAGTACCTCTACTACGCTACGTCGAGGCCTCTGGACTCCAGAAAAAACCGGTATCTAGGATATACCCCACGCCGTATTACCTACCCATCATTTTAAGCGACGTACGCTATCTAGAAATCGATATAACCGACGCACAAGGTGAACCGGCGACATTCCTCACCGAATCCGTCATCGTAACGCTTCACGTAAAACAGCTATGACCGGGAGACCGTTGTACATCCCCGATGTGAATAAATGGATCAGATTTTATCGGAACGAGGCAAAGTCTGTCCATAACCCCTCGACGTATTTTAAGAAGCAGAAGGGTGGAGGACTCGGCGGTAAAACGGGTGAATCCTACATTATTCCCATCGACCCTCATTCTGAAAACGTCAGCGAGAAGAAATTCAATACGCCGGATATTCAGCTTACGACTCCCTCTCAACAAGTGGTCGAACAAGCCAAGTCCGAAGTATCGAGAACGCGTCAGCAGGAACTCATAAATAGGAAGCGTTCTCTTCCTAACGTCAGTTCACCCACCGATAAACGGAGAGCGCGGACCAAAAGATCGTATCTCTTCGAGTTATAACATGGCACTCCTCACTGACAAAGGGTTCACCGAAGGTCAACCTAGCGAATTATCGTTGTTCTCATTACCCCCTACGCAAACAGCGGTTGAAAGTCGCTATGTTATCGACGTCTTCTCAAATCTCCGAAGATGCACCCGTCGAATTCCTGATATCCGGTCAAGGCTCGGATTACGTCGACTTGAAATCCACCAAGCTCTACGTTAAGGCTAAAATAACCCACAGAGATGGCATCCCTTTGATCAAGGACGAAAAATGCGGCCCTATCAATTTACTTCTTCAAACTATGTGGTCTCAGATAGACGTCTCCATGCAGGGTAAGCTTATGACGGTCATGGACAACAGTTACCCCTATAAAGCCTACATTCAAACGCTAATGAATTTCGGTGAAGACGCTAAAACCACTCAGCTAATACCCCAACTGTATGTAGCCGGCGAGGGTATTAATTTGGATACCGTGGATGCCGCATCAGGTCAAAACGCCGGATTGACGCAGAGAAGGAAGTTCGTCGCGGAGAGTAATGTATTCGAAATGGAAGAAAACTTCATGCAAGATGTTTTCAAACAACAGCGTTACCTGCTGAATAACGTGGACGTATACATCAAAATGCATCGCTCCACACCGCAGTTCACCATGATGGCGGGCGAGGAGAATCCGGCGTATAAACTGGTGATACAAGATATCAGCCTGAAAGTGGAGAAAGTTCGCGTAAACCCCGGTGTGATTTTAGGACACGCCAAGGCCTTAGAAAATACATCGGCCAAATATCCGTACGTGAGAACGGAGACCAAAACGGCTTCCTTAGCCACGGGACAGACCCTCTTCCGCTGGGATAATATGTTTTTATCCGTCTACCCCAGCAGACTGGTGATAGGATTCGTATCCTCCAAAGCCGTCGCCGGGGATTATAAAAAGAACCCCCTAAACTTCCAACACTTCAAACTGGCCAATCTCTCGGTGAATATTGACGGCGTAACGACTCCGGGTCATTTCCTGAGAACGCGGTATAACTCGGACTGGGAGAAGAGTTCGTTCTCATCGGCCTACCTGAGTTTGTTCGATAGCATAGGACGTACCGGCGATAACTTCGGTAATTCTATAACCTGGTACGATCATCACAACGGCTCTACCCTCTACGCATTCAATCTCGACCCCTCCTACGCCGCAGAAGATCACCTTCAACTCTTGAGACAAGGCAACGTACGTCTGGAAGCGACCTTCGACGAACCATTACCCGAAAACGTGAGCTGCATCACCTATGCCGAATTTCCAGCGCTGTTCGAGGTGAACAAGTCTCGCAACGTCGTCTCCATTACACCATGAATACGGACGAACTTCTTTGCATCATCCACAGCGACCGTACGCTCGACGCTTGCGTACGAGGTGTTTACCCGGCTAACAAAATTCCAAACCACGTGTCACGAACACCAGCGGCTTATATCGTGAATACCGACGTGGCGAGTCTCCCCGGGGAACACTGGGTGGTGTTTTATTTCCGCAACCAGCGAGGAACATTTTTCGATTCCCTAGGACATCCACCGGAATATTATTCGAACCATTTTGTAAAATTTATCGAAAACAATAGTAAATTCCGTTATTTCAGCGATAGACAGCTTCAAGGAGATAACTCTTTTACTTGCGGTCACTACTGTATATACGTCCTACTTCAACTAATACGGGGTATATCCCTGTCCAGTATCGTTACGGATTTCGATCAAAACCATTGTCATAACGATTGCTATGTATACAACTTTGTCACGCGGTATTTTTCACATTGTTTAAATAATTCGCTGAATTTGCATTGCTAAACCCGCTCGCATTGTCCTATCAATATTAATAAAGGTTGAGTAAACCACACACTGTTTGTTTTCTTATTTTATTTAAAGAGGTGTGAGTCACCGTTTCCATCATTCGATGTCATAGATATGAATAGAAACGGGTGGAAAACGTACTTGTCGCGAACCTATTTCGACCCGAAAAACCCTATCAGCTTTACCGGACCTTCTAAATTACACACCTTATTAAAGGCCGATGGATATAACGTAGCGCGTAAAGAGCTAACGCAGTGGTTGAGCCACCAGGACGCTTATAGTTTACAAAAGCCAGTTCGTTATACCTTTAAGAGAAGCAGGGTCGTCACTGCGGGAATAGACGATCTTTGGGATACAGATCTAGCCGACGTGTCCAATGTATCCGAGTACAACGATGGCGTGCAATTTCTTCTCTTCGTCATAGACGTTTTCTCGCGATTTCTGTGGGTTATCCCTCTTCCCAATAAACAGCATAAGGCTATAATCTCGGGACTCCATCAAATCCTGATTGAGGGGAGACAACCCAAGTATCTCCGCTTCGACAAAGGAAGCGAGTACAACAACCGATGGGTGAAAGCGTATTTGAAGAAGAAAGACATTCATTTCTACGTTACCCATAACGAAAAGAAGGCTAATTACGCCGAGAGAGTTATAAGAACGATGAAAAATAGTATGTATAGATATTTCACCCATAAGCAGACCTACAGTTATTTAGACGTCTTACAAGACCTGGTGCGTAATTACAACCAACGGCCGCACACATCTCTGCGCAACAAAAGTCCTTCCGATGTTAATGAAGGGAATGAGGCTCTCCTCTGGAGAGAAATGTACGTTGACACGGCGACGAAAGGTCGTAAACAACCGTTCAAATTAAACATCGGGGATACAGTGCGAATCTCTCACGTGAGGTACGCCTTCCAAAGAGACTATCAAGCCAAATGGACGGAGGAACTCTTCAAAATTTCCCGACGATTCCGGAGACGAGGTACCGCGATATACGAACTCAAAGATTTCATGGACGACGGGGTACAGGGAACATTTTATCAGCAGGAACTACAACGAGTGAGGAAAGAATCCGACGCCTTATGGCGGATCGAAAAAGTTCTCAAAACACGACGGAAGAGAGGCAGAATTGAGAAATTAGTTAAATACACGGGCTGGCCCATTAAATTCGCCAGCTGGGTGCCATTAGAAGATATCGAGACTATCTAAGCTCGGCTACCTGCAGCCTGCACCCTGCAGCCTGCACCTGCACCCTGCACCTGCACCCTACACCCTGCACCCTGCACCCTGCACCTGCACCATGCAGCCTTATGTATTGAATGAGTGTTACGATATCTCCTATATAAGTTCGAGTATCAGTGCGGCGAGCGCACTCTACATGAAAACTTTGATATATTAACGACTATTTTCCTAGAGTATATCATGTCTTATGCGTGTAGCTTATGCGCTAAGAAGTTTACGAGAACCGAAAATCTGCGCAAACATATCGAGTTACATCACGGGGGACGGCTTACATCGATACGTGATGTAATGTCCGATGTCATTACTAATACGAAACCGTGTATGAACGAACGAGTATCCGAAACAAAGGACGTGAATGCGACCTTTCAACATCCCTTTACCATGACTGTTAGCGGCCCGACTGGTTGTGGGAAGACGTCATGGGTGTTGCAACGTTTGGAAGGGACCGACATTCAGCCTTCTCCTACGCGTATTGTCTGGTGTTACGGTCAATGGCAACCCGCCTACGAGAATACTCGATTACAGAATGTGAGCGTCGTTCCCGGAATCCCGCACGATATCGGTGAGACCTATTATTTCGACCCCGCGCAGATCAATATTGTGGTCCTCGACGATATGATGAGCCAAGCCAAATCAGACGGACAAGTCGCGGATCTGTTTACCAAAGGCTCTCATCATCGGAATCTATCCGTAATTTACTTGACCCAGAATCTCTTCCCCCAAGGCAATGCGTCCAGAGACATCACCTTGAACTGCCAATACTTCGTGCTATTCAACAATCCCATCGATCGGCATCAAGTTCAACTATTCGGAAGACGCATGTATCCTCAAAACATAGGCTATTTCACGAAAAAGTACCAAGAAGCCACCGCCAAGCCGTACGGTTCCCTAATAATAGATTTGAAGCCGACTACACCGGAAAGCCAAAGACTAAGAATGAAGCTGGATGCGCGAGCACAGATGGGACAAGGTCTATACACAAAGGCAATACCTTCTTGGTATAAGGAACAAACGGGAGAAGGGAGACGTGAGAAATTGGATACCCATAAAGCGTCCCACACGGTGAAACATGACACGTGGAAAGCCCTGTTCGGTAGAGCAGCGCGCATGGAAGTGAACGATGATATCAAAATGAAGACTAGAGAGTTAATAACGAATGGATGTACGAAGCAGGAGGCCGAGGTCCAAGCAATAACTGAATACATGCCCCATATGATGAAGTCGTTACGCGGGATGTACCTCGATGTGATCCTGGGTATAAAAGCTCTGGAGAACGACCCAATTCACGAGGAAATCATGAAGTCCTGTGATGACCTTCAGAAGTCCTACAACACGAGCTATGAGGAAGCGATGAAACAAAGCGTTAAAATGAAGAAACATTTGTTCGATAAACTTTACGAAGACGATGAATAAGTTCCACGCATTTTATTAATAAACATACATAGTTTGTAAAATTAGCCGTCATTTGCTTTCACTCTGATGTAATCGGAGATCCGATGAAGCTATGTGCCACAGTATTGATACCGTCATCTAGTACATACCGTTTATCGTCGAAGGCGGATAACGCTACTTTCTCAACGGTATGACTATATAACTGGTGGTCAATACTGCGAATCTGGTTCATGGTCGTTTTTACAATTTTGTGTCGAAATAAACAGTCTTTATACATGATATGTCGAAGTTTTTTTCTTTATAGCGTACTTGGTTATCCGCTTTCTTCTCTTCTCCCCCGTATAGAATGCTGTACAACTTGGGCCTAAGGCCTACAAACTCTTCTATAGGAGTTCCGCCGCATTCATCTTTCATCTTGCCAAGTACTTTGGCATTGGTAGCGCTATAGAGGTGGTGGTCTTTCGGGTAGTTGCTGGTGTCGAACAAAGCCAGATTCCGCGCCATGTCGCCGTACAAATCTTCCGTCTCAATTTCATAACACAAACTATCCGTATCAGTGAATAGCAGCTTCGCTTTTTGACCATACTTTCGCTTCATTTCGTTATAGTGGAAGTCGTACATAAGTAGCTTCGAGAGATCTAGAATAGCGAAGCCGGCGTAGGTGGGTCTGTTCAAAAATAATTTAATTTTCTTTAGATTGACCCCGACTAAATCCTCGTTAAAAATTTTGAAAGCCTGAAAAGAGGGTTTGGCGATCATCCTCTGAAGTATCCGTTTTGAGTTGACGAGCTCTCTCCGGGTACGTTTCCTAAGATTCTCCATCGTTTTCCCGTACACCGAGTTGTTCATCAGTTTAAAAAAGTCCTTCTCGAAGCCATTCTTAGCGGCCTTACGTTTGTACGTGTTGAACGCGATGTACGGCTGCAGCCATGTAGACTGCGTGAACTCTATCCCGCGATGGATACGAGTCAAAACCATCCCCTGTTGCAGGTAGAACTTCAAATCGCAGTAGTGTATCACATAGTTCGATTTGTCGCGAAGGTTGGGGACGAGTTTTTCAGCGGATTTGCCTTTAATCTTTAGCTCTTCTTTCAATCCGAGAGACTGAGGCGAGAGCATGTCATCGGTCACCGTCATTCGTTCGGGACAGAGAGGATAGTCGCTATGCGCCTCGTGGAGTGACGAGGGATATTGTAAGTCGACTTCGAAAATATAACCAGTTTCGGCATCATCTTCAACTTTCTCTATCTCGGTCGCGTCCAGCGATTGGATTTGTTCGTCGGTCATCCAGGCGAAGTCTCGTAGGGGTAAAGGCTGCGACATCGCCCACGCGTATAGGTTATTGGCGTCTAGATAAGTAATGTACTTACTGGGTGAGTCGGCATTATAGTCGACCATGTTCGGATTGTTCGCCTTACTATACTTATTAGAGATCATTGAAATATCTCCGCGGATACCCCGTTCTATCATTAGGTGCATATCTATGTCATCCAGCAATTGTAGACGCGCACCGGTCATTTTCAACATGGCGTCCCATGACAGACCGGGTGAGGTATAATAGTGAGCCGGGTCGAGATGATAGTAGTTCATTTTCGAATACGTCGGCTAGTAGCAGGACATCGGATTTTAGGTAGAGGTCGTGGTAATGCCCCAGAGTTAGAATTCCAAACTCCGACCATACAGACTGCGCGTGGGCATAGTCTTGGTCGGAAATAGGCTCTTCGCGGAGGTCATTGTAAAACGCTTCTTTGGGAGGGAGTTGGCGTTCAGAATATTTACTTTCGGTTGACATATAGCCGTAGGGGTAGACTCCCTTTCTCAGCATTTTACGCTGTTGGTTAGGGTTCGGGAAATGTTGCCTGAGCTGGTGAAATTTTTCAGTACCTTCCTTAGACATGTTGTCGACCAGAGTTTCTAGGGAGGCATTGAGGAACTGTAGGGAATCGAGGAATCTTAAATTACTGAGAGAGAAGGAGATGTATTTCTGCATGTTATTCGGGATACACGTTATTTTCAGGCCCTTCAATTTTCCCATAACGCTACATATGAGATGATCGTCATAGCCCTTAGTGTTATGCAAAACGACGGGTATAAAAAACTGACGCTTTTCCCGCTTGGTAGACCTTCTGAATCTATACTGTAAGTTACACTGATTGTGAGCGGGACCCCTGTATTTTCCCGTCAAGTGACAATGGTCGCGTACTCTGTCAGCGCCTAGTTCCTTGTCGCAGATATGACAATGCGTCGCCGCTTTAAAGGAATTTTCCTCCTCCCGGGTTATCTGCATAGGTTTGACACACTCTAATATATTACAGATTCGTTTATCTTCTTCTACGAGTTTTTCCAGGAAAGTTTCTACGACATCGGGACCCCTATATACCACAGCGGGCTTACTGTGTTCGGGCATTGTACACACTACGGTATAACAAAACCCGGACGGTTCGTGACGCTCGTATTTGGTGATAGCCCCGGATTCGGAATGAATTTTACGGGTAAAACATTCGAAATCGGCGTAAATGATAAACGGAACGCGTAACTGTTTCTTGATATTTTTGAATTCCAACCACTGCTCTTCGGGGGTTTCCGTGAGTCTGATTCGCTGCGGGCCGTGTCGAGAGCAGTAGGGAATGTGATCGTTTAACAAATGTCGAGTAGAAAACCCGTGCAAACAATAATTGCAGTAGAAATGGGCGCAACGATGTTTTGTACGATCTCCCAACAATCGGCTCATGTTCTTGATCAAGCAGAAATGTCTCTTCTCGTCTTTAGAGATGAGTAAAAGATCGACGTGTCTGTCGAACTTTTGTTCGCTAATATGCAGGGGAAAAACCCCTTTGTCGTAACCGAATACGCTCACGGAAATATCGTTACGAGCTTCGAACTTCGATATTTGAGATAGAGGGATAGGAAAATCGATTCCGTCGACGTTTAACTCGTTCAGGTATGGTTTATAATGTCGAATGCGATACGGGTGATCCTTCGCGGGGTGTAAGGCCGCTAGAATCGACCAGAGAAAGCAAAACTGATCCGTGTTCTGCGGGTTGACAATCGCCTTCTTTTTAATCAGATTCTGTGGCGTGGGGATATAGCTACTACCTTGAAAGGGTACATATTGAGCGATGTGTACCTGAAGGTGAATAATTTCGTCCAAGATCCACTGGCTTCCATCTCGCTGATACTCCTGGAAGCTGGAATGTATTTTCTGGAAGGACTCGGCGAGCTGCAGTTCGAGCTGGGATAGGTTTGTGCTAATGAAATTAAGACTTCTGAACAGGGGTTCTGAGTACGTGGTCTCACCATCATTATTCGTTCGAGCGAGGCGGAGTTGTAGGGAGACGTACCACTTGATCCCCCTTTGCTCGTTTAACGTTGCCGTCAGCAGTTGATGAACCGCGTTTTCATTGCTATTAAAAAAATGTAGAATATCTGAACTGGTTGTTCTAGTAGGTTGAATAGTGTGGGTGTGCAGAGTTCCGTTCAGCGCGGACGACGACGATTTCGCCCCTCCCGACTGTTTGCCGTGGCAACTGTTGCAATGCTGCGGATGGCTGGTATAAAATCGTTCGGGTAGTGGCTGATGGCAGGAAGAACACTCACGACCTCGGCTAGAACACTCCTCGCAGAACTGTTTTCCGGGTAACAGGCACTTGAATCTTCCGCACCAGTTACATTTGGCCAGTCGAGCGGGTTGACCTGAAGATATAATGAAACATATATTTTCAACCGTGGTGTAATCGCCCTTACGCTCAGATTGAATACAGTGATGAACTGTCGAGCCGCTTTGGCGGGCAGATCATGGGATTATGCTCGATTATAGTGGCCGTGTGGTCATGTCATCCAAGTTGCCGCATGAACAGGTACAATAAAAGCGTACCTGAGATATAACACATATCACGAATTGTTAGATTCTTAAAATAGGTTAACCAGAAGACTATACTGTGAAGCCAAGTGACCCTGTCAGTATATCGGCATCTCTTCCCACTTCCCTTATATGTGCTGTAATATTACCATAAACTTAAACAGAGAGTGGACTCGAGTCGACCTTTTATATTAGTTGCTCTTCTATTCTGACAGAGATACGGTTAAGTAATTTACCTGCAGTTTGTCTTGGAAGAAGTTCTGAACCATCGGACGACGAACACGATGCCACCGGAAGTTGCTCTGTTCAATATAAATATGTAGCTTAGAATGGCGAAACATATTGATGACCGACATTTAGTAAGTGGGGCGCAGTGTTGTGTTAAGTACTAGGAGTAAATTTTCTTCATAGGAGTGTTAGATGATATAGTTAGTTATAACGTTACCGGAATGATTCCTTTAAACGATGAATGGCTTACCGTTTTTCCTAGAATATTTTGCCCCGTCATTGTCGGTTGGTTCCGCTTGTCTTTTCCTCGAATGGATACGCTGGTGTTCTTTCAGTGCATCCGGACGGGTGAAAGTTTTATCGCACACGGTACATAACAGAGAATGACCGCGGTGTATCCTGCGTTTATGCTGTAACATGCATCTCCTACTGGCGAACCTTTTGGTACACAGATCGCACTGGGTCATTGTACTGGGGATGAGACGACCGAGCGAATCCGCCAGCAGTTGAATTCGTCGGAGGTTGACGGCATCATCGTTCGAAAGTCCATATCGTTCGGCCCAAGCGTTCAGATCTTCGACACGGGTAAAGGAATCGAGACGTGGATAATCCATGTTGTTCTCTGAAATATTGAGGTGATAATAATGTATGACTGTCGAATAATCGCATTTATAGAGACTTTTCTGCTTTATCGACATCACTTCCGGTCGACCTATTCTTGCACTGGACGTTCGGAAAGTAAATAACCGGTAGCCCACGCTTCAGTATTAAATGAGATAAAATTAGCCTGTTTAGCAGAGACTCCATTCTAGCTACCTCATGACTAAACCTTTGATTACAGTGTTGAATTATTCGCATATTTTGCGTGATTGATGCAATGTTTGAGGTCGTGTCACGACCTGTTCTTGTCCACGTTTAGTTATAGGGATATTAGACTGTGCGCCATCGATATGTAATTCCATACTAGTACTGAGCACGAACATTTGAATCCGACTACTCCTTTTCATCACTACTCTTCGTCTGTGACAAAACTCATTCATCATCAAATCCTGTGCTCTAACACCCTTTGGTTTATGACTGTCCATTTAACACTACTTAAGAGAACATGTAATGTTATATGGGTGAACATAACAATCTTACCTAATCTGGTTATCCCCTTTTCTTCATCCATAATTAAAGATTGGTTCTTCTACAAAAAAGAGAGAGAAAACCATACTAAATGGGCTGACACTGTTTAATAGAATTTTGACCTTCATCAGGTAAATCTTAAACTGCTCAAATGAAAACAAAATTGTCATTTAGCGCCGTGTGTTGTTCTGAAAACGGTTAGTGCGGAGTTGTGTCCCATAGACCATCAATTAGTTAACTTTGTGAGTGTTCTGGATCAAAAATCGTTGTATTATGTACTGTACCAGATTACAAGGTGAGGGTTGTCTATAGCTATTATAAACCCATGACGAAAACCGAGAAATCCGCGTATGTTATAGGTATACTAGGCCACAAGGTGTAGGTTATCCAGGCAAACGTCAGAGAAGTACGGGCAACGTGCTATTATGAACAGGAAACCGGCTATTTGTGAAATGACCTATTTGTAAACCACGATGACAGCCAAAGTATGATGAGTAAACGGGGCTAAATTATGCTGCATGCGCTCTAGATCTTGCAGAACGGGGTTATATGGACGTACACGGTGAAACGACCAGGTCGTTGATATAACAACGAACTCGAAAAGCACGCTGCACTATTACCTCGACATGAGACGAAAATACCTACATAACAACGAGCCTGGCTATGTGCAAAAGAGTGTACTGTGCTGGGTTAGCGGTAGAATAAGTGATTTTTGAAATACTGATATCGAGTTGTGTCATAAGTTGTTCAACTACTGGTGGAATATTCACAAAGTGAAAGGAAAATGTTCCTTAAAGGATACGGAGTTATGTGGTTGCAGACATTGTTTTCAATGTTATGATACCATGTGTCGAATCAGATGTGTGTGAATTTATCGTTTCATTTCATAGTAATGAAATAATGAGTCGTATCACGCGCTGTTATTGTCCACGATTTGTGCACCAATTGATTCAAGATTGATTCTTCTATGCAAAGGAATACCACTATAGGAAGCAGACTGAAAGAGGGTAAGTAACATATACACTACATGTGTAGTTAAAAATAACATAGCCCATCAAACTGTAAGCCTGCCTTAGTGTAGAACGCACTGACATACATGGTGGTACATGTATTATATTTAACACACAGTTGTTTAGAGGGTAGGTAACATGTAAGCTGCGTGTATGTGCAGTTAAAAATAACATAGCCCATAAAACTGTAAGCCTGCCTTAGTGTAGAACGCACTGACATATGGTGGTACATGTATTATATTTAACACACAGTTGTTTTCTACTTTGAACTCTGGCTTTCGCGGTAGGAAAGTAGTGGTTATTATCAAGTTATGCATACATTTCTTGGTTAATGTAAAAATGGTTATAACCCCACAACAAAATGCGAAAAGTAGTAGTAGTATGTAGTGGAGAAATCTTCCCTGTGTAGAGATATTACAGATGATGGGTTAGAGGCGTTGGGAAGGGCAGAATATCGTCGTTGATAGGATATAATCGCGTTTAATTTTCCTTATAATGGCGGTGTAAGGAGGTGATGTATATAACACAACATAGCGTTATTATGACGATTCATTTTCGTTTGGGAGAGATATTTTATGTGAAATAGAATTCACTCACCTCAGATTTTTCCAATGATCAGCGAGTAAACATCGACAGAGCGACGTAGGCATCTTCATCTAGGTGAATAAGCAGTGGAGATTTACCTATATTGTAGAGATGTGACTTCCGCTTTTTCCCAGGCTTTGTCCGTGAACTTAACACACTTCAACGGTCGCAATTATCGATTATTGCAATATAAAGAAGATCATCTTCAACAGAAATGTTAATTTCAATTCTATGGGCTAGGTATGCTGTCTACCTTTGAAGCGAGATGAAAAGTTGAGTGGATGATGGTAGACAAGGGCGCTTATATATATAGGTTCGGCGGAGAACGTGGCATGATGTCATCAGGTATAAATAACCGAATATGTATAGATATGTAGTAAAATTAGGTGGGTGACGGTACTCTCAACGACCCCGAGCCACCTGATCGCACCGATAACCCTCCGTGACCTTTCAACCAAAATAGCTTCGAACTCTCCACGGCCCCGCGCACCTGCTCACACTTATGACCCTCCGACCTATTTAAGTGACGTCATCGGCTTCCAGGCTTCCATGGCCGTCAACCCCCATATTCCTATCTACTAACATAACACACAGTATCTTTTGTTCAAGCTCTACCCGAAAGAGTAACAACGTTTAAGATGAACGCTATGATGACGTCGAGTAACGTCATCTCGGTAGCCATTTGTCTATTTTTTGGGCCGATTTTTCGAAATTTTAATTTCCCGATTTTTCTTTCATAAACTACCAAATAAAGTAGAGAATAACTACTTTTGCCCAAATAAAATACTTTCTAGTCCTTTTAGGTCAGAAAAATTCGAAGAAATGGACAGAACTGGCTGAAAAAACGAATTTCTGAGATACCACACGGCCGCCTTTTGAATTTACCCATGATCCCCTGCTCGGCCCAGGCCTAAAATGACCCCAATATGATAAGCTTTAATGTCACGAAGTTCCCGCTTCCTCTGTTTTGTCGTTTTGGAGCAGTACAGGAGAGTTCACTAGCCCACCCTCCATGATTGTCAGACATCGTATCCTAAAATGTTCTAAAAAAGAATTAAATTGAGATTACAATGCAATTTTGTAGGCTCGCTCCAAGATAAATATACTTCAGAACATTTTCGACGCTAGATCTGCGTGTCATTTGTGCCTGTAACAGTTCGTTCACAGGGCGGGGAGAATTAAGGCAACATTGAAATCTTCTCCAGGGCTTCACCGGCCTATGGATGATTAGCAGGTGACCCCTCAAGCCAATAAAATTCCATTCTCAGTGCCTGTAACGGCCGCTAGATGGCGTGATCCGCAACTCACCAAAATGATTCGCAACTGCCCGCGCTGGTGCACTGAAGCGGAGGTTATTTTCTCATCGATTGACAAGTCCGATTGAAGATTTTTTTACATACAATTATAGCCGAAAGATTTCCCTAGAATAAAAGACCAGCAGTCGCTCTCCCCTCGTAAAAGAACGAGCGCTAGCAGTCTGGATGTGAAAAATGATTCGGAACTCCCCCAAACACTGTACTCCTTTTCAAAAACGCCGTTTGGCGAATACTTTCTGTCATGCAGCTGTGTGTTATCGGAAATAAGACACGCAGATACAATTTTATGAATAGTTCATGGATAAATCTACAAAGTTGCTTCCAATCTGACTAGAATAATACTGAGAATTTAAAGTTTCAGAAGCGTTTCACAAACCCTGCGTGTTTTGATACAATGTAGCCACTGGCTTCACACACTTCATTCATAAATCCTATTTAGGTCATGGTGAACTCTTTTAATTGTGTGACATCGACAGCGTAAATTTACTTCAGTTTTGAGATGAGAATGAAATGGATTACTCTGGCAGTGCAGATAGAAATTACATATAACAAATTATTCTACCTCTTGAATATTCAGGAGACCGAAACGTATGCTTACCATCGACGAACGAGAGTATTTATCTCCATCCCTCTTTCTCAACTCAGCAAAGAGTTTGAAGAGGAATTCACCAATTAGTTGTTCTTTCGTTATCGACGAAAGAATATCGAAATTAATATCTTTTGTTTGACAGTAGACCCGTAATATTGAGACGCCAGTATAACATTTTTTGCGTTCTTACTGTCCCTATTTTGTAACAGTTCTTGTATGTCAGTACAATTGTACACCGTCGGCCAATCCAACGACTATTTTCAAATGGAAATAGACGTTTTGAGGTCTAGGTGAGTCCCTAGTGGGCCGATGGAGTCGTATGAGGTATCAATGTGAAGCAATTGTGAAGGAGCATCCGACGGGATGGGTGACACGTGGAACTGACGTCATTCTGCGCATGCGCAGTAGACAAAGTGTATGGAAATAGACATTTTGGGGTCTAGGTGGGTCCCTAGTGGGCCGATGGAGTTGAGTGAGGTATCAATGTAAAGCAGTCGTGAAGGAGCATCCACCTGGGCTAGTGTGTCGTCCGTGTTCAACATTCCGCGCATGCACAGACAGGGAATTGTGGAAAAAGGGTATTGGAAGGAACGTTTTGGGATCTAGGTGGACCACTATTGGTCCGATAGAGTCGTATGAGGTATCAATGTGAAGCAGTCGTGAGGGAGCATCCGACTGTCGGGTTGAAATATCGTCATTCTGCGCATGCGCGGTAGACAAAGTGTATGGAAATAGACGTTTTGCGGTCGAGGTGGGCCAATATTGGTCCGATGGTGTCGTATGAGGTCTTATTTTGAAGCTCTCGTGGAAAAGCATCCGACTGGACTAATGTATCGTCGGGTTTCATCATTCTGTGCATGCGCAGTCTGGCCGTAGTATAGAAAGCAGGCATCTTTGGGGTGCGTGGGGATGTGCTTGGGGTACTAAACCACTATGGGCCCGAATGTGTCGTGGGAGGTGTTATTTTGTAGCTCTCGGGGTGTAGACCACGACTTGCTTGATATCCACGTCACCTGTGACGTCATCGGTGACGTCATCAGTGGGAGTAGTAGCGAAAGCGAGAGTTTCGGAGGTGCAATGGCGTGCATTTGGAGTAGATAACGGCCTATTTTTCCATCCAGCTACCTGGTAGAGTTACCTGTGAGTGTGAATGTATGTGCGCGTGTGTGTGATTGAGTGAGTGAGTGAGTGTGAGTGAGTGAGTGAGGCGTGCCCAACGCCCGTCTTAACGCATGGACGCACTAACGACGGTGAGTGAGTGAGGGAGTGACTGAGGTAGTGAGTGAGTGAGTGAGGCGTGCCCAACGCCCGTCTGAACGCATGGACGCACTAACGACGGCGAGTGAGTGAGTGAGTGAGGGAGTGACTGAGGTAGTGAGTGAGGGAGTGAGTGAGTGAGGTAGTGAGTGAGTGAGTGAGTGATTGTCTTACCGGCATCATTATACAATTACAATCTTTTGATGAGGTCAATATTTGGTTTTGTGGACATGAGAAAACAATATTCGCCGAGGTCGAAGGCCGAGGTGAATATTGTTTTCTCAGGTCCACAAAACCACATATTGACCGATATCAAAAGACTATATTTGTTTTATTATATGACACTGACATCTCCTTCTCGTTAAATTGGTGAAAGCAGTTAGAATATAGCATATAATAAGGTATTTTCTTTGCTCCCGACGATCTTGTACTTGCTGTCAGCCAAATTGTACACCGTCGGCCAATCCAACGACTATTTTCATTGGCTGAGCAGACGCATACGTCACGCCGAGTCAATATCACATTTATGGACCCGCTTCGGAGTCAATATGGAAAATTAGCGACAGCCACGTGACGGCGAACGGTCCAATCGAGAAAGAGTAACACGCACAGTCATATAATAATATACAATTATGTGATTCCAATGAGGTGAATACGATGTGTTATGGACCAGAGAAAACCAATATTCACCGAGGCCGAAGGCCGAGGTGAATATTGGTTTTCTCTGATCCATAACACATCGTATTTACCGAATTGGAATCACATAATTGTTTTATTATATGAAACAATCGAAATACGTTTGAATTTGCATTGGCTGGATGAAATATATATGGGGAAAGATGATTATTCTGAACTTTTTCATTAGATATATCTCCCCATCACGCATGTTGTAACGAGACGTCAGCCGCACAACGGGTGTTCGAAATGACGTCATTCGCGCGACCGGCTTCGGCAGTGACGTCAACAAAAGCTATATTCACCGGTCGGTGAATATAACATTCTGGCAGGTGAATATAGCTTTTTGTGAGATATCACATGACCGCCAATGGACCAATCACACGGGATATTCGCCACCAGTCATATAATAATAAAAAATGCTGACCGCTCCCCTCTTGAGTAGTATACAAAAGACGGAAAAGGTCGCATTTTCCAGGGAGGTAACTCGTGGTGGCGTTCTGGTTATGGATTGCATCATCATTGGCTGGGTGCCAAGGTTTGACCACTATAGTTCCGGCAACCTTTGACCTCGAACTCTTCCGCCGTGATGCTGTCTGGCGGTGATGCGGTCTGCTTCCGCGGATAGAAAATAGTCCTGTGGGTTGACTTCCAATGGTAATGTATACGGGGAATGCATAAAAAGAGTATGGGAATAGACGTTTTGGGACCGAGGTGGGTCCCTAGTGGACCGATTGGGTCAAGTGAGGTATCAATGTGAAGCATATGTGAGGGAGCATCTGATGGGCTGGGTGTGGGATTGAAATATCGTCATTCTGCGCATGCGCGGTAGACAAAGGATATGGAAATAGACGTTTTGCGGTCGAGGTGGACCACTAATGGTCCGATTGGGTCGAGTGAGGTATCAATGTGAAGCATATGTGAGGGGGCATCCGATGGGCTGGGCGTGGGGTTGGAATATCGTCATTCTGCGCATGCGCAGTAGACAAAGGGTATGGAAATAGAGGTTTTGGGATCTAGGTGAGCCCCTAATGGGCCGATGAAGTCGTATGAGGTATCAATGTGAAGCATATATGAGGGGGCAACCGCCTGGACTAGTGTGTCGGCCGTTTTCGACATTCTGCGCATGCGCAGACAGGGAATTGTGGTAAAAGGGTATGGAAATAGACGTTTTGAGGTCTAGGTGAGTCCCTAGTGGGCAGTGTAAAGCAGTCGTGAAGGAGCATCCACCTGGCCTAGTGTGTCGTCCGTGTTCAACATTCTGCGCATGCACAGACAGGGAATTGTGGAAAAAGGGTATTGGAAGGAACGTTTTGGGATCTAGGTGGACCACTACTGGTCCGATAGAGTCGTATGAGGTATCAATGTGAAGCAGTCGTGAGGGAGCATCCGACTGTCGGGTTGAAATATCGTCATTCTGCGCATGCGCGGTAGACAAAGTGTATGGAAATAGACGTTTTGCGGTCGAGGCGGGCCAATATTGGTCCGATGGTGTCGTATGAGGTCTTATTTTGAAGCTCTCGTGGAAAAGCATCCGACTGGACTAATGTATCGTCGGGTTTCATCATTCCCTGCATGCGCAGTCTGGCCGTAGTATAGAAAGCAGGCATCTTTGGGGTGCGTGGGGATGTGTTTGGGGTACTAAACCACTATGGGTCCGAATGTGCCGTGGGAGGTGTTATTTTGTAGCTCTCGGGGTGTAGACCACGACTTGCTTGATGTCCACGTCACCTGTGACGTCATCGGTGACGTCATCAGTGGGAGTAGTAGCGAAAGCGAGAGTTTCGGAGGTGCAATGGCGTGCATTTGGAGTAGATAACGGCCTATTTTTCCATCCAGCTACCTGGTAGAGTTACCTGTGAGTGTGAATGTATGTGCGCGTGTGTGTGATTGAGTGAGTGAGTGAGTGAGTGTGAGTGAGCGAGTGAGGCGTGTCCAACGCCCGTCTTAACGCATGGACGCACTAACGACGGTGAGTGAGTGAGGGAGTGACTGAGGTAGTGAGTGAGGTAGTGAGTGAGTGAGTGAGGTAGTGAGTGAGTGAGTGAAGCGTGCCCAACGCCCGTCTGAACGCATGGACGCACTAACGACGGCGAGTGAGTGAGTGAGGGAGTGAGTGAGTGAGGTAGTGAGTGAGTGAGTGAGTGATTGTAGCAACGCCCGCCAACGCCAAGCTCAACGCTTCAACGCCCTGGTGAATCAGCCCAAAAGCTCTCATTTTTCTAGACACTAAATCATTGGAAATGCATTGACGCCCGTCAATGACCGCCTTAACGCTCTAGCATAACGCCTTGACGCCATGATGTAGACAGATGAGAGAACAACAACAACAACAAAGATGAGAGAACAACAACAACAAGTTTTCATATAGTTTATTCTTCCCTCTGTCATAACATACCCATGCTGGGGGAGCCGCGTTGGGTGTGTTTACAATACAAGTAGCCTCTTGTCCAATCAGAGGCCGCCATTTGCATCTGTCATATTCGTTCTTGCTCGTTAGATGTATTCTCGCCTGCTCTTGTCCAATCAGAAATCGCCGTTTCAGAAAGTTCCATCTCTGCTCGGTGTGACCTAATATGATTCTTACTCATTCATTCATCCGTCTGTACATATGTTAGAAGTCTCTCTTTCGGGATAATCTTGGCCATATTTTTCCATACAAGGAAGAAACGGCCATTGGTGGCAAACTCTCACTTCGCCCACTGGAAAATCTCCACTCTCCTCGTGCAAAGATCACACCTGGCCAAGGGTACACCTTCAAGGCAGGTCAGGCATCGCTGGCGATGGTAGCGGAGATCCCCGGGCTCTCCCCTGGTTGAACTGTAACCCACACTGAAGAAATCATCTATCATTTCCATAGTTATGGGTGGGTATCTTTTGGTAACTCTTTTGGGGAGTCGAGCGGGAACCGGCACCTTTTCGTCAATCTTCAACGATTGCTCGTCTGCCTTGGAATTGGTTGGCTTCTCCATTTGATCGGGTCTGGTACAGGTTGTGAGAATGTACATCTAACATGCGTGTTTTCCGTTTACAACGAATATTATGGATTAAGAATACTGATCAGCGATACGGATTTGATATTTTTGGAACATCATGATGTCTTGCCGGCATCATTGAAAACTGTTGACCGCTTCTCTCTTGCAAGAAACAAGCCTATGTTTATGTATACTATGATTGTCTTTTTGAATTTGGTGCTAATACTGTTGTATGGAATATGGAATGGGTCTTTCCCATCTTTCCCATAGTTTATGGAAACTTATAGAATATATAATATTCATATGTAAACATTACTATTACCAGGTGCTGGTTAAAGAATTGAGTGTAGACATACCTTCATCAAAAACGTCTACTTACTCCCAAACTGCATTTACTCTGGAAGATTTATTTAACAATCACAAAAAGTTTCTCAGGGAAAGAGGTATTTGTCTTCCAACCAAACATAACGACATACCAAAAATATACTGGACTCCCAAAATGCATAAATCACCATACAAAGCTAGATTCATAGCTGGTTCTAGAAGCTGCACCACCAAGCTTCTTTCAACCCTATTGACGAGGGCCCTTCAGGAGGTAAAAGCATTTTGGGAAAGGTATTGCGCCATTATTTCTAAGAACTCTGGCGTTGAATGTATGTGGATATTGAAAAACTCAAAATGTCTTACGGAAGAACTTGATGCTAAAGGTTACATACCGTACAGACATGTATCCACATGGGATTTCTCGACTCTCTATACTACAATCCCTCATCAGGACCTTATTGACCGTCTAAGTTCATTAATAGTATCTGTGTTCAAGAAAACTGATCGTAGATATATTAATGTCGGAAGCCATAAAGCATTCTTTAGCTCTACTACATACAAGAGATATCATTCATGGGATGTTTCTTTGTTTATAGAGTTGCTTGAATTTCTCATTAAAAATATCTATGTGAAATTTGGCAACACAATATATCAGCAGCATATAGGTATTCCAATGGGTACTAATTGTGCACCCCTGTTGGCTGACCTGTATCTGTTCTCTTGTGAATATGACTATATGCAGGCGCTTTCAAAAACCGATCCATTCAAAGCCCGTTCCTTCTCATTCACCAAACGCTATATAGACGACCTTCTCGCTGTGGATAATCGCTATATAAATGACGCAGTGAAGGATATATATCCACCTTCACTGGATTTGAAGGAAACTACAGATAGCCCTACAGGCACATCATATTTAGATCTATATCTCTATAAAAATGAAGCGGGCATTCTCTCTCGTCGACTTTATGACAAAAGAGATGATTACAATTTCGACATCGTAAACTATCCCTTTCTGGACAGTAATATTCCAGTGGGACCTGCATATGGCGTATATATATCTCGCTTAGTAGCATTTGCTAGATCCTGTGTTAAATGTGACGATTTTAATCAACGTCACAAAACATTGGTGCAGAAACTTAAAAAACAGGGCTATTCCACCAAGCGCCTACACTCAAAGTTTCTCAAATTTGGCGATGCATATCGCATGCTGATAGCAAAATACGAACGTAGCGTGCAAGATCTATGGCGCTACGTTTCGTAACTTGTGTCTAATTCCGCTTAACCCGGGGCTAGGGGCCGTATGAACCCATGTACTTCAAGATCCTCATGGTACTCATATGAACACTCACAATCAAAGCGTGACTGAGATACATCTTTTTTTTTAGATGACGACTATAACGAATATTATGGATTAAGAATACTGATCAGCGATACGGATTTGATATTTTTTGAACATCATGATGTCTTGCCGGCATCATTGAAAACTGTTGACCGCTTCTCTCTTGCAGGAAACAAGCCTATGTTTATATGTATACTATGATTGTCTTTTTGAATTTGGTGCTAATACTGTTATATGGAATATGGAATAGGTCTTTGGATTATGGACGCGGATATTCTCTAATGGACGACGGCTGGATTATGAATGACGGACTAGACGCTTGGAATTGGCTGGCTTCTCCATTTGATCGGGTCTGGTACAGGTTGTGAGAATGTACATCTAACATGCGTGTTTCCGTATTTATAGTTAGAGATGGGTAGGTTTACAATTCAAGAAGACTCTTGTCCAATCAGAGGCCGTCCTTTGCATCAGTCATATTCGTTCTTGCCCGTTAGATGTATTCCCGGCTGCTCAATCAGAAGTCGCCGTTTCAGAAAGTTCCATCCTTTTGTTCTAGTCCTCGTCGGGCAAGCCTGGATATTGTTCGGGAAGCATGTCCTGAAACAGTTGTTTACGCATTCCAATCGCATTTTCCAGGGCCTCGGTGGGTGGTAACCCCATATCCTCTTCCAAGTGACGCTTGGTCTTCATGATGGACCTGTGCGTGGGGTCGCCTTTCATTTCAAGCGGTAGTAAGGTATACTGTTCATAGATCGCCATGGCTGTTTTCCTGATGCAGGGGCGCATTTGGGTATACGCCTGTTGTAAGTTATCCTGTCCGGCGTCTTGGATCGCTGTAGCGTGAGTATTGATAGCTGCTGTCACAATACGATCCCAGAAGGTAGGTTCTGCCTCATTTTCCTGGGATGTAGGCTGACTATCTGAGGTCAAGCTCTCCATAAGTAAACAGACTGTCAGCAATCTCTGTTTCGGTATCAGTCGATACACTCTCAGCAGTCTCTATCAGCATCCGCCTCAACGGACTCATCGGAGTCTTCAATCCCATGTATATTTTCCTGGTGTCGCATCATATCGTAATGTCTGGTGAACGTGCGTTCGCACTCAGAGCAAGTATAGGCCATGTTGACGGTTGAACGTCGACAGTACATGTTTTGGGAATACACTTGCTTTTATAGACGCCCGTCAACGCTTAGCTTAACGCTTCAACGCCCTCGAGAATGCAGGGAAAGGAGATAGAAGGCCTCCTCGACACTGGGATCAATCTCCATTGGCTCTTCAATTCGCGGTGGCGGCTCGACCTCCATGGGTTCTTCCATTCGAGGATGCAGGGAAGGGAGATGGAAGGGCTCCTCGACACTGGGATCAATCTGCATCGGCTCTTCAATTCGGGGCGGCGGATCGACCTCCATGGGTTCTGCCATTCGAGGATGCCTTCCCATGGGAACTGAAATATCCGGTCTCGAGAGTGGCGAGCGTGATCCGTGTATGACACTATGGTGATGTCTCAATTGACTGGGATGCTTAAAGACTATATCACAATCTGCACATGTGTGCGTGGGTACTTCGTGTCGTGCACGTGTGTGACAACGTAAAATATCCAGGCGATGAAAGGGCTTCGACCAAGTCGTACACGTGAGCATTGTTGTAAAGTGTCTGCTGAATAGCTGTGCGTGTTTTGGGAACACACTTGCTTTTATAGACGCCCGTCAACGCTTAGCTTAACGCTTCAACGCCCTGGTGAATTAGCTCAGAAGCTCTGATTTTTCTAGACACCAATACATCGAAATGCAGTGACGCCCATCAACGCCCGTTGTTACGCCTTAACGCCCATCTCAACGCCTTAACGCCCGTCTCAACGCCATAACGTCCGTCTCAACGCCCGTCTCCATCCCTCTCTCAACGCGTTATGCATTGTCGATCATCACTGGACGTTGATGTTGGAGGTTGATGAAGATAATTTCCCGTCTCCAGCTGGATCTGAAATGCCGCATGCAGGGTCAGCAGATTCTGGGCACGGGTAGTTGTGTTGGTATCCTCTTCTGGTACTAGCTGTTTCTTATGCATCAGAAGACATACGCGTGTCACCCATTGGATGTCATCTATGAGCGTGGTAAGATGAGAAGGCATGCGTTGGCTCTGAACGGTAGATCCACCTGGCGCTGCATCAATAATAGCATCGACATTGGCTTGACGTAACGCTTCGGCTAGAATATCGTCGTTGTCGGGTTCAAGCAAGTTGGACTCTGCAGTGCTCATGGTGAAATGAGGGGACTGGTGCCGTGTGGTCTATTTATAGTGGGACGCTTTTTATCTTAATGATGCGTTCGAACAAATGTTTCTTTTGTGCTATTGCTCTGACATACGCCGCTTTCCAGTTCATGCCCGAGGTTTTCAACATCGACGCTGTTCTTTCGATTTCCATATGGGCCGGGTCCTTGTCCAGCAATTTCATATGCGTCAGGAGGTGGACATACTGCTGATGTAAAGCCCGTCGTAGTCTGGGTGCCAATGTATTATGGGCTGACATTGCGGCTTCCTCTTTCGAATACCCTTTGCGGTGAAACTTGTTTCCTGTGGCCTCCAACATCTCGCCCAGCTCGGCGTTAATACTTTCTTTGAACAAATCCTTCCATAGCCTCGAGTTCACATTATGTTCATTCCCTAGCTCAGATTTGGGTTGGTCCTTCACGGTTGGGTGATATTCCGGGACTAATGGTATGAAGGGGACCTGCTGTACGGGGGCGGGTTGCTGCTGCTGCTCTAGCAGATGTGGACTCGGTGGATTACAAGCGTCTAGTCCGTCATCCATAATTCAGCCGTCGTCCATTAGAGAATATCCGCGTCCATAATCCAAAGACCTATTCTATATTCCATATAACAGTATTAGCACCAAATTCAAAAAGAAAATCATAGTATACATAAACATAGGCTTGTTTCCTGCAAGGGAGAAGCGGTCAACAATGATGCCGGCAAGACATCATGATGTTCCAAAAATATCAAATCCGTATCGCTGATCAGTATTCTTAATCCATAATTCGTTGTAAAGTCGTTATCTAAAGAATGATGTATCTCAGCCACGCTTTGATTGTGACTGTTCATATGAGTACCATGAGGATCTTAACGTACATGGGTTCATACGGCCCCTAGCCCCGGGTTAAGCGGAATTAGACGGTGTAGATTAGATGGTGTAGGGGTATATGACGTTGTGGTGATGCCTCGCCGGGTAACAGGTGGGTCGTCAGCTGACGATCTTCCGGGGTATGGGCTTTTAAATCTACGAACAGGTAGCCGTACGGACGACTTGTAGCTCCTTGAAACGCCTGCATGAAATGGTCGATGTTCTGAGGATAAATTCGACTACCCAACACACGAATTTGTGCTCTGTCGATGGGATTGGAGAACAACACAAAGTATTGGCAGTTCAAGGCAATATCTCTGTACGCCTTCCCTTGAGAAAAGAGATTCTGAATCAAATAGATGACGGACAGATTGCGATGATGGGACCCTTTGGTGAATAGGTCGGCGATTTTCGAATTGTCCTTGGCCGCACTCATCAGATAACCTAACACTACCACGTTCGTCTGCTCGGAATCGAAGTAATACGGTTCGTCTATGTCGTGAGGAATTCCTGAGACGAAACTCACATTTTGTAACCTTGTAGTTTCGTAGGCTGACTGCCACTGGCTATAACACCATACAACGCGTGTATAACGGATGGGCCCTTCCTCTAAGAACTTTATCACCCAGGACGTTATTCCACAACCCCGTAGGGCCGCTCACCGTCATCGTATAGTGATGTTCTACTCCACTTGGTGGACCTATAGCGGGATTCGGTGGTGTCTCTTGTCTATGCGTTAGACGCATATGTCTGAGTCGCGACGACGAGAGTGTCTTCTGACAGAACGGACATGTACTCGACATGGTACCCGGTCAGAGGGCGGATACACACTGAGGCTAATGATGTACAAACGACCTTATATGACCACTCACTCACTCACTCACTACCTCACTCACTCACTCCCTCACTCCATCACTCACTACCTCAGTCACTCCCTCGCTTACTCCCTCACCGTTGTTAGTGCGTCCATGCGTTAAGACGGGCGTTGGGCACGCCTCACTTACACACACGCGCGCATACACTCACACTCACAGGTAACTCTATCAGGTAGCTGGATGGAAAAATAGGCCGTTATCTACTCCAAACGCCCGCCATTGTACCTCCGAAACTCTACTCCCACTGATGACGTCACCGATCACGTCACAGGTGACGTGGACATCCCGCAAGTCGTGGTCTACATCCCGAGAGCTACAAAATAACACCTTCCACGACACATTCGGACCCAGTGGTTTAGTACCCCAAACACTCCCCCACGCACCCCAAAGATGCCTGCTTTCTATACTACGGCCAGACTGCGCATGCGCAGAATGATGAAACCCGACGACACAGTAGTCCAGTCGGATGCTTCTCCAAGAGAGCTTCAAAATAAGACCTCATACGACACCATCGGACCAATATTGGCCCACCTCGACCGCAAAACGTCTATTTCCAAATCCTTTGTCCACCGCGCATGCGCAGAATGACGATATTTCAACCCACACAACCCCAACCTGTCGGATGCTCCCTCACGACTGCTTCACATTGATACCTCATACGACTCTATCGGACCAATAGTGGTCCACCTAGATCCCAAAACGTTCCTTCCAATACCCTTTTCCCATAATTCCCTGTCTGCGCATGCGCAGAATGTTGAACACGGACGACACACTAGTCCAGGCGGATGCTCCTTCACGATTGCTTTACATTGATACCTCACTCAACTCCATCGGCCCACTAGGGACCCACCTAGACCCCAAAACGTTTATTTCCAAACACTTTGTCTACTACGCATGCGAAGAATGACGTCAGTTCCACGTCTCACCCACCCCGTCGGATGCTCCTTCACGAATGCTTCACATTGATACCTCATACGACTCCATCGGCCCACTAGGGACTCACCTAGACCACAAAACGTCTATTTCCATACCCTTTTCCCACAATTCCCTGTCTGCGCATGCGCAGAATGTCGAAAATGGCCGACACACTAGTACAGGCGGATGCCCCCTCACATATGCTTCACATTGATACCTCATACGACTCCATCGGCCCATTAGGGGCTCACCTAGATCCCAAAACGTCTATTTCCATACACTTTGTCTACTGCGCATGCGCAAAATGACGATATTCCAACCCCACACCCAGCCCATCGGATGTCCCCTCACATATGCTTCACATTGATACCTCACTCGACCCAATCGGACCACTAGGGGCCCACCTCGGCCGCAAAACGTCTATTTCCATACCCTTTGTCTACCGCGCATGCGCAGAATGACAATATTTCAACCCCGCACCCAGCCCATCAGATGCTCCCTCACATATGCTTCACATTGATACCTCACTCGACCCAATCGGTCCACTAGGGACCCACCTCGGTCCCAAAACGTCTATTCCCATACTCTTTTTATGCATTCCCCGACATTGGAAGTCAACCCACGGGATTATTTTCTGTCCGCGGAAGCAGACCGCATCACCGCCAGACCGCATCACCGCGGAAGAATTCAAGGCCAAAGGTTGCCGGAACTATAGGGGTCAAACCTTGGCACCCAGCCAATGCTGATGCACTCCATAACCACAACGCCACCTGTCGCCACCACGAGTTACCTCCCTGGAAAATGCGACCTTTTCCGTCTTTTGTATACTACTCTCTTGGAAGAAATTACCTTATGATGTATTATCGTATGAAGAACGTTTTCCGATTGTGGACGTGGAAAGTTTTCATGAAGAACAGTAGTGGAAAAAGGACAGCTCTGCGTTTCTCGGCTTAGCAAGAGGGTTCAAGTAACGATGAAGTAGGGGTTCGAAGCTCTTAATACAGTATATCAGGAAGGAGTATTTAAATTGGAGGGCCGTTCAATTTCTTTTGTCCGAAACAAAAACATGCTTTGTCCGTGCATTTGTTGCGAGATCAATGGGCCCATTGTGGTAAGCAATACTTGCTAATGTCAAGCAGTCACACGTCATGAGTTCGAGTGTTGCAAAACAATTATTATTTTAAAAAACGGGTCGGTACGACTGCGCGAATCAGGCGAACGAGCGCTTCGAAATGACGATCAGATGTGCTGAGGTGGAATCTACTCCCTTGTACGTGAAAAAATACTCCCTTAAAGTTCCGCTTCATAGCCCGATATCCCACTGCCGTTGTACTTTGAGAGCGTCGAGCATTCAAAATACTCTATTTTATACGTTCGCCACGTTTGATCTCGTGACAATCGACAGAAGATACCTTCTTCGAAAATTTATGTCATGATTGAAATAATTGTAGTACATCCAATGCTCAAAATTATCTCACGAGCACACAACACGTCAGTTTTCATCAGATGTGTTAACAGGGCTTTCATTTACTCATCAGAATAAATATCACACAGATAAACTAGGATAACTATATGAGTATAACCGATGAGTGTAACAGTTGGATGAATCAATCTAAAACTGAGTGAATTATCGTCGCTTACATTAACATTATATCGCGACGAACCAACTAAGCACCACCCAGCCAAGTTGCGTTCCTGCTACTTCAAGAACAAATCTTTGAAGTGGCATGAAACCATCCACCCTCCATCCACCCTACAAAATACTGCGGACAGCACACAAGACACAGACAGGGCGCTTACATGGTGCAACAAAGACAAGTGATATTACAGTGCTAGACATCACATTATCAAGTTTCTGTTGCTTCTCAGCAAAATGCATTTAAGCAACAGGAACCCGTGCCCACCCAACCTTCCTTGGTAAAGATGCTCTCCATTGCTGTGTATATCCGAGCACTTTCGAATTTGGATTACAACTTGGCAATTATTCCATCATTGTCAAATTAGACCTTGGTAAATAATTCATCATTGTATAAAAATAGAACATGAAACCACAATGTTGAATATTCACAATTGTTATTTATATACAGAATAAGATTTAACAACATTTTCAATGATAACTGCAAAATTCAATGATACACATTTAATAATACAGATTATAAAGAACAAAGAACAAACTCTATGGGGAGAACCTTCTCGTATGTCATCATTTATTGTCAAAGTGGTTTACGGGTGTGACACATCACAATAAATTTATTAGATTGAGAATCCAATCTAACTGACCGATGTTACGGCTCATAGCATTGGACACATCGGTTCTCGTCAGATCACCGAAGTTAAGCAACGTTAAGCTCAGTCAATACTTGGATAGGTGACCGTGGTGCTGCACTGGCTGGGCTGATCAGTGTCCAGGGTAATAGGAACTGTGAGCACTCTCGTGTTCTGGCACATGTAGGCACCGTCGTGATATGAATGAAAACAAGGTTGAAAACGACGTTAAACCCTGCTACTCACTCACTCTAACGGACTGAAACGCTTATTCCGATCTAATGGACTGAAACTTGTCACTTATTCCCATCTAATGAACTGGATCTTGTCACTTATTCCAATCCAATCCAGATTTGCAATGGTGGTTGAAAAAGAAAGTACAATTCTTGTGTTGGGAGAGAGTGTATCACTTCAATAAATTTGATATTGGAAATAAGAAATATGATTGGAAACTACTTCCATTACAAATTACGTGTGTTGCCGCTGTCTTTGACACAACAATATTGTCAGAAAGGCAGACGCAACATGCTCAAATTTGAATACTTTCGTAAAATGTAAAAAAATTGGTGAAATAATTCACTATATGGACAAAGTCTCCTCTGTTCGTAAGCTTATTAAATAAAGCATCCTAAAAAATTCCTTGTGAGAAGTATTTCAAACTGAGAAATCTTAATTGTTGAGTTTTTATTCCCGTAATTAAGAAAACTATTATAAGTGTTACAAGTGTCAAAACTTTAAATACCAGTTCAAAAACTGACACATGGTGTTCATATCTCAATACATGCTGCTCAAATTTTGTTTGTATGTAACGTATAATTTGAACGCGTGACGTGAACGTCTTCGGTTAGTCGTAAAATTGTTAAAATAAGCATGCAAACGTTCCATTTGAAGACATATTTCCCAGTATAAAAAAAAAACAGTTATCAGGAGGGAACAATAAAACTGTTCATTTAATAATTTTCAATCAAAATGGTGACAGCAATCGCTTGTCATCCAATTTGACGAAGGATTTATGCGGAATCTGTTTAGCTCTCACTGGATTCGACTGCAGTACCGTATTAAATGTTGCATACATTTACTGTAGTATGGCGGGTATCGAAATGATTGAAATACAAATATCTGTATACGTTCTTTTCCTGTCCTCTTAAATCAACTGCCTTGAGTTAGAGAAACCAATGGCGTTTACTATACGCTGATATCATTTTCAGGTTTATTACTGGTAATACATGTATGTGTGTAGGCCCTGTATGCATCCTTATATATAATAAACAATTTTGTGAGATATTACTGATAATAGCTATTATATCTATATTCAGATATATTAAACAAAATAAGGAGCACAAAACATGAAGAATTTACCGATGAGAAAAATTATTTGTTTGGAAGAAATTCTAGAACATCTTCGAACACGTATCATTCAACTAGGAATGAAATTTTATTCGAATGTATGACTTTAGTCCATGAACTCTGGTTCAAACTTGAGTCAGCATAAACGGAATATATATAAGAAAACATCTGGTTTCAAATGGTAGTATATATATAGCATAGTAGCGTATGTGCATACATAAGAAAAGCTTATCGGACATTCTTATGACTATAGCCAATGCATAGATCTAATGCCCTCACGGACTGTGCATTTATTAATTATAAATTCTAAAAAAAATAAAGAAATAACTAATTATATAATATGCAAGGGTATATTGTCTATACTTTGTCTGTAAGGGTGTAAAAGTAAAGGTAATCCACTGGGAAAGGTTGTCCGCTTGCTATCATTTAACCCAGCTAAGTTATACATGTTTTCCCAACATAATTTAGAAATGGTAGTCTATCCTACGGGAAAGAACGAAGAGAAGATCGTAATTTCCTCATTCTCCCATTGTTAGAGTTTGTAACCTCCTAAATTGTCCATGTAACATTTAACAGTAGAAGCATGGAGCCTATATAAGATATAGCCCAATTCGGAAAGGTTTTTATCTCTCTTGTTCCACTAGGGGCGTGGTAGTAAAGAGCAGCAGTTATTCATGGGGAGATCAGACACTTTACGGAAAGGGCTATAGGCTCCATGGTAGGCGGTATGAAATCTGATGCCATGGGAATGAAGACTGTGGTCCCTTACAGACTGTGGTCCCTTACACAAGGGTCTTAACCGTATTCACATATATGTATTCACATATCGGTCCCCTAATTTTAATGAACAATATACATGCAATAATGTCGGAATTTCACTCAAGCTCATTGGTCGAATGCCTAGACGAGAGTGTCCATCACAGTCTTGACTAATTCCACGTTTTCACAAGTATCGATCTTCCAATGGGAATTAGATTAAATCCATAGCATATTCTGCTCATGTTCGCTGATATGTTTGTTATTTAACTGCACTGATAGCATTGGAGATCATTCAAAATGGCTGCAAACAAACAACCAATCCTGATCCATCTCATATACATACAAAATTGGTCAATGATATATTGGTATATCCTGCAGCACGAACCAATCACACCCGGCTCATTCCAACACCTCGTCGAAGGAGAGTTTTTCTGGTAGTTCTGATAGCTGTAGATTTTCCGCCATCGAATTCAAACTGTGTATGTAAAAGGAAAAATAATATTATTGCTTAAAACAATGCCTCCTAATTTTTACTAGTATAGAATCATAGACAATGCTAATAAAAGCAATGTACCCAGCATGCCCAGGGGGATAATGTGCACACGAATACCGATTGTGGATGTAAGCCCTGCCTTAGAGAAATTCTATAGATTTAATCGTTTTGATACTCTACCAAACTAATTTCCCTTATGTGTATATAATTATTCGACTTTTTTCCTATGAAATAGGCTCTCATTTGCAAATTGTCCGGTAATTGTCAGTGAGTGAGTGAGTCAGTCAATTCGAATCCTTTCGTCGGCAAAATAAGGAGAACCGTTGACATTAGAACCATGATTTTTGGCATGAAGGTGCATTAGGGGACTGTTAGCAGCAAGTTCTGGGCTGAACTACTTTTGGTGAAAATTTCTGGTGATTTTTGATGAAAATATAAAATCACTGCTGATTCTGACTTGGGCAGTTCCTGTCTTAATATAGGCAGGATTTCAACTGGGGGGCGGGGGGGATATCGAAGAGTTGAGTTCGCGTCGGAGACCTAGTGCCTACTGTACGGCGTAGGTGCCATGTAAATATATGAAATATATATCCACCAATATGTGTCAAGTGACAAGATAAAATGATGGAATATGGAACGTTATATCCATGCATCAATAATAAAACAAGAGCCCAAGGGGCTTCAATATACGCCCGTATATCTGGAATTACATTGGTCCAAATTTCAAGGTTGTTTAATAGCCTTGATTCCAATTAGTAGCTAGCAATCTAGAGAAAGATCTAGGACTTTGTGCTTCTGAGAATGTAACATATATATCACATCTTATATTGAACGATAAACTAAAATGGGCTTAACTCTTGGTAACTAGTTGACCTTGAAACAAGAGCTGAGAGCTCACATACCCCACACTGAAATCGACAATAGTCAAACACAAGAAAATAGTAGTATTCCTGCCAATGGATTTCTTTCAGGCGAGAGAATTTTTCAAGAAACAAGGAGAAAGTGATGAAGTAAACCTTTGTTCTTGAGCTAATAAACAGGTATGAAGTTCATAAAGGACCCCTCTCCCTGTTCAATTAGTAAATGTACGGTTTTTATTTCACAACAATTTAACTGAATGTAGCTGCTTCAAACATTGGAGACAACTCCACAGGACAAATGCCATATACATGTAGTGGAGAGAAATCTGAATATTCCAACCTAAAACATAGTCAGCTAAACCTGATTCAGTTTTGGGGGACTGTGACCTTGACCTTTGACAAATTGATCTCAAAATGTATAGCTCCTCTTTGCCATGCGAGTAAGGTATACTCAAAGTTTGGTACCAATGAAACTAGGGATATCGCATGGACAACAAATATTAATGGACAGAATGCAACATATCATTACACGACCTCGTCTTCGACACTCACAGGCATATGAAAATGTTACTTTTAATGACTTCTTGATTTTGGGGTCACAGTGACCTTGACCTACTGACACAAAAAAAAAGTAATTTTTAAAAATTTCTTGATTCTGGTGTCACAGTGACCTTGACTATTGACCATGACCTAAATTTTGGTACATGACAAACCGTCTACCCGTAATTTCTTAATGGACACAAAAAATGATTTTTAACAATTTCACGATTTTGGGGTCACAGTGACCTTGACCTTTGACCTTGACCTACATTTCGGTAGGTGCCACATCGTGTCCCCCTAATGTATCTACTGACAAAAAAAAAGTTATTTGTAATAATTTCCTGATTTTTGGGTCACAGTGACCTTTGACTATGACCTATTTTTTGGTTTGCGACACTTCATTTCCCTCTATTGAATCCACTCACAAAATATTTGAATTTTTTTATGATTTCCTGATTTTTCGGTCACACTGACCTTTGACCTCTGACCTACATTCGGTATGCAACACATCGTTCTCCCCTAGGGCATCCACTCACCAAAAATTAGAACTGTAGATAGAAAACTGTCAATGTTCAATGATTTCCTGATTTTAGGCAACAGTGACCTTTGACCTGTGACCTAGACCTCAACTTTGGTACGCGACACATCGTCTCCCCCTAGCGTATCTACTCACAAAAAAACTGCAATTGTGGATAGAAAACGTTCACAGATATAGACCGGACACGAACACTTCAGTGATTTCGTGGTTTTCAGGCCAGTGAGCTTTGACCTCTGACCTCGACCTTCATTTTGGTTCGCGACACATCGTCTCTCCGTAGGGTATCCACCACAGGTCCGCAAAACAAGAGTTTTGGGGATGTGGGCGGTGGTATTAGGGTGAAGTGTCGAAATATGGGGTCTCTATATATAACCCCATGCTTTATATAAATCCACATCTTTATATAGAGCATGGGGTTATATATAGAAACCCCATATTTCGACACTTCACCCTAAATACCACCGCCCACACCCTCCAAAACTCTTGTTTTGCGGGCCTGTGGTATCCACTCACCAAAAATTGGAACTGTAGATAGAAAACTGTCCCAGATATAGACCGGACAAGAGGGACGGACAGACGGACGAAAACCGCCATGACATAATACGTCCGCCTTTTGGCGGGCGTATAATAATTACTGACCTTTCATGCAAGGAGTCCATTTCTTCTTTCAAGGCTATCGACTCATCGCCCGACTGTGAAAGCCTGTAGTTAATCATATCGCAAAACATTAACAAGAAGGCTGATCAAAATCGCTGTCAAAACCGAGAAGATTTACAATTAAATAAATGGTTTACAGGGTTTACATTCACTCGTGGATGTGCAAATTGACAGGTAACGAATTTAAAGAGGAACCCAAACGGTCTACGGTCACCTTTAAGAGAAGAAAGGACTCACAATTCGGAATAAGATGCTGTTGCCTGCATGTAAATAATTCAAAGTATTGCAGAGATACTGGAATTTGATATATAAATTTGATATGCAGGGAATTTATGCAAATGAATTGTGTGATGTCACCAAGCGAACTCGTGGTAATGAGTTAAATTTATGTTTGTATATTCACAGATTTAGAAGTCAAATCTCTTTCCAAATTATAACATTCATTATTAATAGCATCATGCAAACTATATGACTTCGTTCTTTAAACATTCCAATTGTTTTTAGAATACGGTTACCAGAGCATCCAAGTACTAAGTGCTTGATTTCAAAAGTTTTGCAGGTTATGAAATCTTGGTTATTGAGGGGGAGGTGGGGGGGGGGGGTTTAATGTCACACTCAAGGTTATTCCACTCATTTGGCGACAGCCAGTTTGGTTAGTGGAAGAAGCCGGAGTACCCGGAGAGAATCACCGCCTGTTGGCAAGTAACTGGCAAACTTTCACACATGCAACAGCGGGGCTCCGCTGACCCGTGGTGGTTCAGTGGTGTGAGCCTAGCGGTCCCCAACGAAGCCTTAGACCACTCGGCCATCGAGGTCCGTCTATGTTATTTATATTCACTAAAAAATCACATTGATCATTTAAGTTCCTGAAATAAAGAACTTGGTTACCGATAGCTATGGCAAGCGTGATTCTGAAACTATTGGTTACAAAGTGATAAAAGTGATATCCAATAAACACAATGTTATTGAAATTAAGAATAATCAGAATCTTATGTATGTTCAGGCCCGTAGCCAGGATTTTTCGAAGGGGGTTTTGTCCTCCATAAAAAGGGCACAAATCGACTATCATAGCACTTTTCGGCGAGGGTCCAGGGGCCGCCTGAGGCCCCCGGGAGCTTTGGCGTTGTAGATCGCGTGAGATGCATTCTGAGCGCAATGGCTAAATTATCCATTATATTTCGATTTTTGTACACATTTTTATACTACTTGTTTCTTCCCACGCTTTGGTGCACCAAAAAGACAACTCTGGGCACTGCCTTCCCTGTCATATTATCTGTGACAATTACTGTCCATACAATTTTACCTTTAAAAAATGCGTACGGGGGCATTCATAAAGTACGTACGCCTCAAAATCAGTAACTTTGACTCCCCCGCCCCCACCCAACCTGTATGCTAAATTTAACCTGGCGTACATAGGAAGAAATGTCTACTTTTTTACCTTGGGTCAACTCCGGCAAAGTCCTTGAGACCCTTACAGCGCTAAATGGAAAGGAGCGAAGCAGAACGTAATGAATGCCTTGTAGAGCTTGCCACGCTATGTCATCAGTCAACTGAGACAGTCACGTGGTTGTGTATGATGATTGGGGTCAACCTGTAACCATCTGGGTCATCTATACACGGTAAGACCCATCTTATGGATGGCGAAGTGTACGCAAATGGATTGGAGTGGCTCCTATAAATAGTGATCCAATGAGAATGCTCGTCTTAGTTTAAAATGGCGGGACGCATGACCAATCACTGAAGGGGAGACAGCTGGAACAGTACGCGTACACTGTCTGTTAATATCTTGATAATAGCAGAGTCGTACAGTCTAGACTGATTGCAATATTGTAGCGCGAGTTATCTGCCCCGCCTTTGACGGCAAGGCAAAAAACAAATGCGTAAGGAAGTTTAGCGAAAGTTCGAAAATTAAATCCTTTTAGATTGTTATTATTGAGTTTCACTCTGGATATAATCTGGTCATATGCTGTATTTCTTTTTTAATGCAATGACTACCTTGTCGTTTTTTTGCTTTTGTTTTATTTCTTAGCTTTAATAGATATTTTTTGATTATTCAAAAAGGGCACATTTTCGAAAAGGGGGGTTTTCCCGAACCCGAAAAAACCCCCCTGGCTACGGGCCTGATCTTAGAAAAGAAAATCTACCATAATTTGTTTATCTAATTATCTTTAGTTCACTGTCACATCATCAAACCTCATTTGCATACCAAATTTGTTCCCGACCCCAAATTCTTTGAAATACAATATCTCAATAGGAATATTTTGATGAAATAAACTTTAAAAGTTTCAGAAAAAATAGCAATAACAGATCTCTCCCCAAAAAGTTTTAATTTTCCACTTGGGTTCCCCTTTAAGGGTTCATACTCCATGTAAGGATCACGAGACAATGCATATACAATAGCCAAGTCTGGGGACAACAATGTGTCTAGACTTGAGCCTTTTCAGCTGCACAAAGACTCGGACAATAGCTTCCTACATGAAGTATCTACCCCTTTAAGTCAGTTAGTAGGTAGTTTCAACTTTGCTGGTTATTCCCGAAGGACCTTTGATTAATGATCTATTCTCGCTTTAACAACTTGCATCTCTCCCACACCCACCCTGACTTCCATACACCCGCTCGTGCGTCTTTTTATTGTGAGAACTATGTGCATAATCAATCTACATATTAGTGAAACGTTTATTTTCTCCAGGGTTATACATATGTGAATATATTGGCCGTGAGATCGATAGGTCTGAAGTTTTCTCAATTTGAATGCTTGTCTTTATCTAAAACGAAACTCCATTTTAAACTTTCAATTTATTTTTCGAGAAGTTCAAAATTTTCCAATTAAATGATGACTTTACGAAGTGAAACACACAATTCATGCATCGGTTTTTCGAATTTTGGGGAATGTTATATATTCTTTCAATTGAACACATGCGAAGATAACACTTTTAACATCAATTTCTCGGCAACCAGAACATTATTTGGAAAACTGCAGCATAGCTATTATCTTTTCTTAGTTCAAAACATCCATGTCAATTTCGAATCTCCATGATGAACAATTTTCAAGGAATAAAGTTTTCCTTTATGAAACTGGACAAATCAAGTAATCAAGTGAAAAGAAGATGCGTTTCATTGACCTGTCGAATAAAACGGCTGAGCTGTTAGGTTACGTTTGCCGCACACACTGAGGATTTGGCAAATTATCAAACAAGTTTGATATTTTTCTCCCGGCCTCGCGATGCCAAAAACTGCCCGCACACGAGAGCTAGCCCCTGAGCTGACAGGCAATTGCTCAGCTGATAGCTCTCGCGTGCGCCGGGTTTGAGAGTCTAATACTGGAAGTGATCCCCTAATGATCATGCGCCTCACAAGCGTGAATGACCAGCTTAAGGCGATCTCTACTGACTCGGGCGAAAATGTCACCACTCATAATATAATTCAAAAGGATGAAATTTAACTTTTAACTTAACATTTATTCACCGAAATAATCTTACATGGAGGAAGAATCGATAAACTACTTTAGGAACGTCCATTTTTCCCCCGTTAATTTTGAACTCCAGGTGGGATACAAGTCCTTTCGTATATGGTGTTAAATAGCCTTTTCTCCAAGGGATTTGTATTTGGTTTAGAGATGTATCCGGTCATTCCTTTAATCTTTACACTAAGATTGTAACTTTGAGAACAGAACTCACGTAGTTTCAAGTGCTTTACACACGTCGTGTCTTCTGGTTCTCTTCTCACGTTCAACGACCACAGTCTGAGCACAACTCCGTGAAGCGGGTGTGGCTACACGATACCTCGACGACAAGTCAGCCTGCAACTACAAAATGAGACCATACCATGTCAATTTCGTAGAGATGTGACTACGAGATCCCGCTTGTTGTGTTTGTGAGGAATACAGCTGATTGGTGTTTCTGATTGGCTGCAGCCTGTATATTCTATTTTTCCAGAAGTAATCGGACCTCCCTAGCCATTACCAGGCCCTTCTTCCCTGTTCTCTTCTACCATTGGTATATGCTAGACCACTTTTTTTTTCGCGATGATCGATCGGACAAGCGCGAATGCTACAAATAGGCGATATCTTGACAAACTTATAGACATTAATAGAACAGATGATAAATTGTCCTGCATTCTCAAAACAGAAGCTACAAGACGGACATTAGAATCTCCTCAAATCTAGGGGAAAGGAGTGCATATCAGAAATATACGTAAAACACCGGAAAGCAAATTTTTGACTTTATAACTCTTATGCGACCTGCGATGACCCAAGTGACTTGTTCTTGTTCTATTACTATACCTGTTGATATTGATGTTGTAGGTATTCAACTTCCTTTTCAATTCGCTCCATATCAGCCAGAGCACCAGTCAAGAATATTATATTTTCGCCGTACGCTCTGTTGAAAATATACAAACTACAGTCAAGGTTTATACATCAGATCAGACATTCAATACACAGCCGTTGTTCACTATACAATTTCTGTTTAACAATCGAAATACCTTTTCGCAGAAGAGTTGAGTCGAATTGACCAGGTATTTAGGGTATAGACTCGACGGACCCAAACATTTTGGGTCAGATTCCATTTTGATCCAAACATGTTGGGTCATGTCGACCCAAACATTTTGGGTACGTCACGTCTATACCCAATCCATCTCACTATGATAAAACAACAACAATTCCAAACAACCATGAAATGGAAATTAATAAGAACACAAGATGGTCCCCTGCAACAGGGAATGGTCAAGTTTCCAATGATGACAAAAGGCATCGTGATGGTCCTTACGTAAAATCCTTATCATTTACAAGTATTCATTTATCCATTTGAATGTTCAAGTTTTCCAATGAAAGTGTGCGAAGTCTAATACCTATATCTAAGTCTAATACCTAACCCTAGTCTAGATAAAAAAACATGTTAATTCTTATATATGTAAATTAGATAGACGACAATTTGTTTTTTCAATGCCATCCGATGCGGATATTTATGTCAATGGTCGCCCATGGCCCATGTCACTTCATTCGATATATTATTGAATTTATTGGACAAAAGTGACCTTGTTTACCTCCATTTTAGAGAGGTGGTCCAATCTAACCTGTTCATTGAATCCACAATGAGAACTGGTCTCTCTACTTACCCGTGCCACGTGACGAATGATTTGAACGCTCGCTGAAGTGCCGGCCAACAATGATCGTCCCATAACGTACTGATCTTGGAGCAAATCTCAGACACATGGCGCCTTTAGGAATGACAAGAGATGTTAAAATATCTTGACAGAATCATATCACTGGAACCCATAGACCAAGAAATCCAAAGAATAAATTAACAATACTCGAACTATATTCAGTGAAACATTATGTAATCTCCGTAATAATTCGTTTATCTAACTGAATTCGAAAACGTTCGATCCGGAACCGGCTGTTTTTAACAAATCGAAGGCATTTATTTTCAGACACTTTATTTCTTCGGGAAAAATTATCCACTGGAAGCGGTCTGAATAACACGGCATATTTGATCGCTGCTGTCATGTTTTTGCAACCCAGAGTGACAAAAAGTGTTATTATACCCATTAATTTTAAGTCATACAAACTTTCAAAGAGCAGGAGAATGAGATGGGCAGACTATTAAGCATATTCAATGCGCGAAGGAAACTGCACCAGGCATTCGGGAACAATATCAATTGGGTATTTTCTTGCATCTTTGTCACCAAATAGAAACAATTAACATTCTAAAAACTCGCGATACTGAGGGGTCATTGTCTTCCAAAGAAGAATCCCACACGTCGCGAATGCGAAACACCCATGTTCAATGGGAGGTTGAAAGCAACCCAGATAGCACGCTAACGTTTATTCAACATTGAATAAATGTTTTCATCCGCATTGAAACAACGTTAGAAAACACGCCATATCAACGTAATTTTCCTTATTGAAATGACGTTCGATGTTTGTCATTCACAAATGTTTTGTCAATGTTAAAACTGGTTCACCCGGCATTTACTCAACGTTTAAATGCAAACTGAATGATTTTTCATACGAAAATGCTACCTAAACATTCGATAAAACACGGTGACGTAAATCAGTTAAACATCTGCTTTGTACATGTATAGTTACCTCAAACTCTGTTGTCAGAGACAGAGGAACTATTCTTCCTATTCGTCTTTTGCTAATAACAGAAACTCCTATTTCAGTTTATATGTAGCATGCATAATGCGAAAATTAAAAACGCAATGAAGTATTGGTACAGTTAATCTGCACCCAAAAATGCCCACCGTTAATGTCCACCGTTAATGTCCACCGTTTCCGCAAGCAAAACGTATATCCATCCATAGGAGTTTCGTACAGAAACGTACAGAGCTGTGGTATATAGTGCGTTTATTTGCTAAACATAGAATGAACATTCAAGCAGGAAAACTCAAAGATATACAGGTATAACAGCGAACTCTTTGTGTTTTATTAGTTAATTGTCATTGTACATGTACATGTATCGTGTGTTTGGATATTCCAGCAGTAACAATGCTTTCAAACATAGCTTGAGATGAATACTCCATTCACTCATGCGACGGGCGTAATGTGCTGTCGAGAATTAACGCAACCACAAAATGTATAGCGTATGTGGGATGGGTTAACCTGCATGTACTGAAATACTCATAAACCTTCATGTAACGGATTTTGGAATATCCGTCTACGTTTATTCAACGCTTTCATAAAATATTTCCAGATAAACGGCTGATAACCGCGCACGCTATTTAAATTTTGCACTAAATATGACATTTCCGCACTGTGTATATTGTAGGTATACTTCATCGTGGGTGCCACATGTTGTGATTTTATCCCTCAATCGTTAGATAAAAAACTTTACTCTGAGTTTCAATGACAATGAAGTAAATGAACACATTCATTGCGTATTTCTGAGCATTGTAGATAAAATGATCTAATCTGTTTTTCTTTAGAGAACGTCAGTTGATTTAAGAGTTGCTCTTTAATGTTGACTAAACTTTCGCGAATCAATGCGAAGATGACACCCTGGTGTCAACTCTATATCAACGTTAATTCAACATGCGCTAGGTACCCACCAAATGATCTGACGGTATCTGTAACCAAAATGTAATTCCGTCACATAATTCAAAATCTCGGTTATGTCATTCCTGAACAATTTTGCCCATGTTGTTGACCAGTCATTCTCGCTCTTTCGCATTCAATAGATTATACGTGCATTGCTGGGTACATGACAACATAATTCATGTGTTTGGGTCTGTCCTCAGAACTTTTTAGACCGGACAAACTTGAAACTCGTGAAATAGGAAAAGTCGCAACTCCTTAAAACATAGTGTCCCAAAGTGTAATTCCGTCACGCAGTTTTGCTTAACCACATTTATCAATTTGAAACTTCACATGACATAAATCAGATATAATGTAGTCCAGACGTTCAGGATTTGAATTAAACATCACATGAAATGAGAAACACTGGGGTTTTGATGGAACATGTATGTAACCAACACGTTTTCATAAAGAGGGTTACTTCACTGTAATTCAGTCACGCGGTATTCGAATGTCACGTGATCATGTACAAAACAGTATTTCTCCTTTTTCCCCTCATCCCACAGTACTTAGTAATAGGGTTAGGAAAATGATATTTCAAAACAGATATTATGAATGAGTAGTAACCGGGGTTCAGAAGAAAACATGGGTACCTTGTAATTCCGTCACGCTGGAATTTATGAAACATTACTGGCGTGGAAACTGATTGGATAGTGGATATATTGGAAGCCCCCAATAAATCACATAATTCATAGGCTGTGTAAGTTTTCTATCCCTGAGTATACCTGTCAAACGTATGAAGTTGTTCAGCGTGATAAGGAAGCCGACCGACTCTTCGTCTCTCGTCAAATTTCTGGATCAAAGTTTTCATTTCTGACATCTGCAATTTGGTCTTCGTCACACTGAAAAAGGCAAGAGTGATACTTCTTCAGTCGATAGATTATTTAATGTGAAGACTTACTTCGATGAAGCTCATCAACATGAACCTAAATTAATTCATTTGAGCAGTGTGTATTTTGAAACGAAAACGTTTATAAAACGGGTAAAACGACATGGCTTCTTTCTTAGACATATTGGCCATGTGGACAACCATGCTGCCGACAATATCAGTTGCTTTTATAACATTTGTCTAAGGTATACGTAGGATTTTTATTCAAACCAGATATGTCGACGATGTATATCAAATTTATCAAGAAATTTATCAAGGATAATCTATTCCAAGGGAAATCAAGGGAGTACAGACGAGTGTTTATACCATTCACAATCAGAATGACATATAGTCTCCAGGTTGAAGAATATAGACAAAGCTTTCTCTCCAGTGCTATAACTTCCAACTATGTCTAAGATTTTCTCACTCTGTCCTTTTAGTCCTTCCATCTTTCGTCTTGCCTATGGATGAAATAACAAATTGATCCAAATGTATATACCGGGAAATACATCCTTCCAGATTGGAAATAACACGAATCACATGAGGTCATCTCTAAGCCATGGCTCAAAATTAAGAAAGCGAGATCGAATACGAAGCTGCGCATCTGAAAACCCCTCAGCTCTGGGCGCCAGCCATTCATAATGTATTCAATATGAACCAAGATTTCAGGAACACCAAGCAGTCAAGTGACAAATATACAGATTCTGAAAAATTTTGCAATTAGAAATGGCCTCTAAGGGTTTCCGTCCAATCAGAGAAACTGGTATTCATTACATAAGTCTCTTGATGTATCAATGACAGAAATAGAGATCATTAATGATTTTGCATAAATTAAAGATGGCCGCCCATCCTTCCCGTCTTTCAGAGGAACTGATGTGGTTATATTCATTGCAAGTCTCTTGATACATCGATGCTGTATACAAGTCTCTTGATACATCGATGCTGTATACCAAGTTTCATATAGAACACTGAAATGGTATCAAAGATATACATCATTAAAGATTTTGCATATATTAAAGATGGCCACCAAGGTTTTCGCCCAATCAGAAAAAACAGAACTGTCATTTATCGTAAGTCTTTTGATGCATCGATGATGTATACCAAATTTTACATCGAGCACTTTAACGGTATCAGAGATAGAGATCATTGATGATTTCCCATAAATTAAAGATGGCCACCCATCCTTTCTGCCACTCAGAGGAACTGATGTGGTTATTCATTGCAAGTCTTGTGATACATCGATGCTGTATACCAAACTTCGTATAGAAAACTGAAATGGTATCAAAGATATACATCATTAAAGATTTTGCATAAATTAAAGATGGCCACCAAGGTTTCCGCCCAATCAGAAACACCAGAACTGTCATTTATCGTAAGTCTATTGATGCATCGATGATGTATACCAAATTTTACATCGAGCACTTGAACGGTAGCAGAGATAGCGTCATTAATGATTTCGCATAAATTAAAGATGGCCGCCCATCCTTCCCGCCACTCAGAAGAACTGATGTGGTTATACATTGCAGGTCTCTTGATACATCGATGCTGTATACCAAGTTTCGTATAGAACACTTGAATGGTATCAGAGATATATATCATTAAAGATTTTGCATAAATTAAAGATGGCCGCCAAGGGAACCCTGATTTGATCATTCCTTTGAAGTTTCTTGATGCATCGATGATCTATACCAAGTTTCACACAGAACAGTGAAATGGTACCTGAGATACACAAGATTAATGGTTTCGCATAAATTAAATACGGCCGCCAAAGTTTCCAACCAATCGGGTCCAGATTCAATAGGGTTCTGGGTCATGAGCATATGGATGTGCAATGCAAGTTTGGTGTGCCTAGGGTAAGTCGTTCTGAAGATATCTTGGTAACGAGAAAGCTGTGATGGTTTCGCATAAATTAAAGATGGCCGCCAAAGTTTCCAACCAATCGGGTCCAGATTCAATAGGGTTCTGGGTCACGAGCATATGGATGTGCACTGCAAGTTTGGTGTGCCTAGGGTAAGTCGATCTAAAGATATGTTGGTAACGAGAAAGGTGTGACGGACAGACGGACAGACAGACGGACGGACGTACATGACGACGACAATACCCTTCGGCCAAATTTTGGCCGAGGGGTAAAAAGCGAGTAAGCTCTCTAATTATTCCAATACCAAACCTGATAGTCTAGACTTCAAGTGAACTTTATGCTAGATTGGTTCAGTTTTATTAAATTTTTTTTTTGGACTTGAGTTTTCCCAAAATTTCTGATTTAATAAAAAATATTAAATGTTGAGCGAATTTCGAGAAAGAGTACGAAAAGAGTATATATTTAAGAGGGTGTCAGAGCTGTACCTGTGTTAAGACATCGTCTATTTCAGCGAAGCCTTCTCTGACTTTATCCATGGCTGGACCTTCATCACCAAAGTCATAAACATTCCGATCCACTCTTTCCTCGTGATTAGTCTTCTTCAATATGTTTTGGGAAAATTTGACTGATATTTCTAAATGGTTCACCACAGAAAGTTCTTTCCGTGTTCGCTCTAAGATGCGATTTGTTGAGGTTATTATCTGGGTCCTGCGAAGAAACAAATTAAAGACAAGAGTTTTATTAGATTAGCACACCGACAAACTTCATGACCATCATGACAAGAATATACCGAAAAGGGGCACGTGTTCAGTAGGTGATATTTAATCCTCCGTTATATTTGTGATGTTGTCTGAGACCACCAACCTCCCCCCTTCACCCCTACTCCCACCACACCACACACCCCTGGCGCCATTTTCGATAATCAACAACTGAACACCAGAAACCAAAATTGATCCAGAGCATTTTTCTATTGGATCGCCAATATATTAACGTCAGAAGCCATAAAGCATTTTCTATTGGATCGCCAATATATTAACATCAGAAGCCATAAAGCATTTTTCTATTGGATCGCCAATATATTAACGTCAGAAGCCATAAAGCATTTTTCTATTGGATCGCCAATATATTAACGTCAGAAGCCATAAAGCATTTTTCTATTGGATCGCCAATATATTAACATCAGAAGCCATACAGCATTTTTCTATTGGATCGCCTATATATTAACGTCAGAAGCCATAAAGCATTTTTCTATTGGATCGCCAATATATTAACATCAGAAGCCATAAAACATTTTTTTATTGGATCGCCTATATATTAACGTCAGAAGCCATAAAGCATTTTTCTATTGGATCGCCTATATATTAACGTCAGAAGCCATAAAGCATTTTTCTATTGGATCGCCAATATATTAACATCAGAAGCCATAAAGCATTTTTCTATTGAATCGCCAATATATTAACATCAGAAGCCATAAAGCAGTTTTCTATTGGATCGCCAATATATTAACGTCAGAAGCCATAAAGCATTTTCTATTGGATCGCCTATACATTAACGTCAGAAGCCATAAAGCATTTTTCTATTGGATCGCCAATATATTAAGATCAGAAGCCATAAAGCATTTTTCTATTGGATCGCCTATATATTAACGTCAGGAGCCATAAAGCATTTTTCTATTGGATCGCCTATATATTAACGTCAGAAGCCATAAAGCATTTTTTAGCTCCACTACATACAAGGTATATCAGTCATGGGATGTTAATTTGTTTAGAGTTGCTTGTATTTCTCATTAATAATATCTTTGTGAAATTTGGCAACACAATATATCAGCAGTATATAGGTAATCGAATGTGTACCAATTGTGCACCCATTTTGGCTGATCTATCCCTGTTCTCTTTGAATACGACTATATGCAGACGCTTTCAAAAACCGATCTTTCAAAGCCCGTTCCTCCTCATTCACCGAACCCGTATCTCTTTCTGGACAGAATATTCCAGTGGGACCTGCATATGGCGCATTAACCAATGTCATGCACAAAACATTATTGCAGAAACTAACAAAACAGGGCTGTACCACCAAGTGCCTTCACTCAAAAAGTTTCTCAAATCCGCCGATACATATCGCATGCTGATAGCAAAATACGAGCATGGCGTGCAAGATCTATGGCGTTACGTTTCTTAACTGGTGTCTGATTCCGCTAACCCGGGGCTAGGGGCCGTATGACCCCATTTACTTCAATATCCACATGGTGTTCATATGAACATTCACAATCAATCAGCGTGACCGAGATACAATCATACTCTAGATGACGACTTTACAACGGAAATCATATGGATTGAGAATATTAATCAGCGATACGGATTTGATATTTTTGAAACATCATGCCGGCATCATTGAAAACTGTTGACCGCTTCTTTCTTGCAGGAAACTAGCCTATGTTTATGTATGATATGGTTGTCGTTTTTCACAATATGAGAAACGCTGCGCAGTTTTGATAGGGTATCGGTTAACCTTTTGAAATACAGATTCACACAGAGGTTCCTTGTAGCAAAGGATTTATATCCCCTTACCTCACTGACGCAGCTGTGCTTAGGAGAAGCTCTTGACTTCCGCGACTTTCTTGCATTTTCTTCTGGGTCTGACATATTATTTCCAAGCATATCTTTGTCAGTCTGTAATCCTCCTCTATTGCCTGAGATGGCATGCGCATACACGGAAACGACTCTGGATGGAATCAATAAGATGAATTCAAGAAATTTAAGAAATTTTAAAGCAAATAAATAAATTATTTAATACACCTTATGATCTTGATAGAACGTTGTGGGAGAGAAATAGCCATCAAGAATGAACTGGTCGAATATTTATATGGCAATGCGTACAGAATGAATCCTTTGCGGACGAATACAAGTGTGTCACTTGTTTGACCACACTTGTATTACATCATATTAAGGGTGCATCTGTTTAGTACAGATAGCAACAACTGAAAAGCACCATGTGATGAACAGTCTGGTTCGGGTAACACTTTAAGTAGTAACAATGACATTATGGAATACATTGACTAGTCGCTCTGACATATTTGTATCTAATACCGCTCAAGTCAGGGCCGTGTGGTCATGTCATTTAAGATATCCACATGAACATCTACATTAAAAGCGTGACTGAGATACAAATCATCGCAAGGATCACTTTTGCTTCTTAGTGATCCTTGTAACAGTTTCAGAAATATATTTGTCTGTGGGGTCAGAAGACGGAAGTGACGTATTGTTGAGGTCTCCTACATTATCTACCCTGCAAAACAGTGGTTATTAACCGTAGTAGCTCCGTTAGTTTATTAGTAATACAGCTAAGGCATGGAACAAACATACGCTATGCGAAGTAAGGTAACAGTACGGTACTGCTTGGTTATAACCAAGGTTCAGTGTTAGTAGTCACGCGTTGAGAACGATAATACTCGAAGTTCATCATTATTCAGTGTTTTCTCGTTTTTTCCTTAGTCGTCTAACTTAAACATTCAAGATTCTACAAACCTATTGTAATCGGTGGCAAGGTCCGCCCTTCCATGGAGAAATTGTGAAATGGAGGAGACACCACGACTGGTCGAGTCTCACTAGTTTTGGGATAGTCTCTCAGTTCTGTCTCCTTGGAGACCGTCTCATTCAAAGGCTTTTCATTCCAGTGCAAGGAGAAGTTTTCGTGTCCAGTTTGTTTAGAAATTTCCTGTTGAAGTTGCGTTAGTCTGCAAAACAATTGATATCTGATTATGCACGATTTGATTTCTTTGACAAATTCCAAGTGTTTACCGAGAGTTGTCCATGTGTGTCCGTATGAACTCCAGGGTATAGCGAAATGAAGCATGACAAATATATTTATTGGAACAAAACGCAACATAGAAAACCATACCTGATGCATCGCTGACCGTTTTTTTTTTTGCAAAGCACATTGCTGATACTCATATACAGGAACAATACTATTTTACAAAGCGAAACTTCAAAGGCATACAAAACTGACAAAATTGTGTAAATTGCATCTGTTCAAAAGACTGTCATAGTATCGGACATGGTTTAAATATTCCAGCTATATAAACAAATACATGTATCAGGTCAGAATTTCATAGTTAACTGTGCCATATGGCAAATGTATTTAACTAAAGCCCAATTACAGATCATTTGAACCAAATGCAGCTACTGTCCTTTCTATCAAACAATTCGTGAGAGCGGGGTGGTGTGAAGGAATACAGAGCGACAACATACTTGTCTGTCTTTTCTAAGTAGAAAATCTCTGAGGAACAGTCGTGAATATAGAACACAAACACCCGAATCTTGTCGAACAGTCGTTCGGCTTCAAAGAAGAACGTCTCGAACGACCACATTCTACTTGGGTTTTTCTCCAGCATACCCGCACACATTTCTGTCAATACAGCTTTCAACTTCCTGCAAGAATGAAAATACCATGTCAGTTTGTCCAATGCTGAGTAAAGGACCTTCTTCCAGTTACAAGATTGGCAGTTTCGCAGTTGATGGAGTGCATCGACAACAAAACATCACCATGTCGACAAACTTAAGACCAAGTAAGTGATACTAAAGAAATAGCCGAGTCCCGACAAGGAGCATTGTTATGGTGAAACGGCATAAAACCACATCGTGCCCCACGTTGGGCGCCAATGTACGATTGTAAGTTCAACGGAGAAATTCAGGTGTCAGACCCGACATTCAGTAGAAGACGTCATCCACAATTAATTTCCGTGTTAACAAAACACACTATCATTATCGAATCAAAGAAGACATTCATAAAATAAATATATGACTAAACTCCATGTAATTCTTCAAGAGAAGTGGTGGCAGAAAATATTGAGATTGTGCTATACTTTGCATGCTACTTTTACCAAATTATTCAGTATATAGTACAGATGTATAATAACTTTCAGAGTGTGTCAATTTGGCATGCGAAATATGCCAGACGAACTCGGGATTATATATTTACCAATACTTATACTTTCATTAAATCACCTATCCTGACAGTTTCAAGATAACAAGCAGAGAGAAAGATTCGGACAGACAATAACGGGTTAGATTAATATTCTGACTTACGGTGAGAGAACACATGTGTTTGGAAGCTCTTTGCTCCAGGTGATTTCGCCATCACGTGACTCTTGTACACCGGAAATGACCCCAGATTCTTTACGTGATATCATTTCAAACCTGGAAACAAAAATAATATTTAAGTTGTGTCGATTGCCGAATGAAATCACGCTGACATCCTACAGCGTGACAAATATTATTTCGATCAACATAATACGAAACAATGATGAGTGATAGTTGCATGATCAACAAACATCACATAAATAAACAAGTATTAATCTTAGTAGAATTAAATGAGTAAGGATAATACTAACCCAAATTAATGTATATTAATGATTTCCTAATGCTTTCCTAAAGCGTGACTGAGATACATCATTCTCTAGATGACGACTTTACAACGAATATCTTATGAATTAAGAATACTGATCAGCGATACGAATTTGATATTTTGGAACATCATGATGTCTTTACGGCATCATTGAAAACTGTTGACCGCTTCTCTCTTGCAGGAAACTAGCCTATGTTTATGTATACTATGATTGTCTTTTCGAATTTGGTGCTAATGCTGTTGTATGGAATATGGAATAGGTCTTTGGATTATGGACGCGGATATTCTTTAATAGGCGACGACCAGACGCTTGTAATTACAAATAGTAACCCCATGACTTTAATACAAATATTAGCTCAATGACCTCCAAATTGTACATAACTTAATTGCGAGCGTTCTCGACCACGAAATTTAAAAAACATGAGAGAAGTTTTATATCCTCTCAATACGCCGCATGTCACCGATTGTGCTGATGATGAGAAGATCGGAAAGACTTCAGTCTCAAATACTGCCAGCTAATCATAGAAAGGAAGAAAATTCCTGCATCATTTTAACTTATGTTATTCCTACGAAGTAGGCTACAGATCGCAAATTGTCCGCTAATGAGTGAGTGAGTGAGTGAGTCAGTCCATCCGAGTCCTTTCGTCGGCAAAATAAGGAGAACCATTGACATTAGAACCTTGATTTTTGGCACGAACGTGCATTAGGGCATTGTTACCAACAAGTTCTGAGCTGACCGAATTCTGCTGAAAATTTGATTTATAATTATTTTTTTTATTATTTATTGATAGCTCAGCGAGTGCACTGTCATGCCCATCGGGAACCCTTGGCTGTATGTTTCACTGTATATATAACACAGTACAAAACGTGATGGGATAATGAAACATGAATTGCAGGCAAGCACCTAAAAGGTGCGTGGACCCCTCAGCCTGTTTTTTTTTAGTCAAGTAGGATCAGGGCTGCATCTAGAGCCAGTTTAGTTTTGGAAAACATATGGGCACCCAAAACTCAAATGAAACAAAAACGAAAGTGTTGTTTTTGTTCAATTTGAAAAGATTTCTGAAGGAAATACTCCTAGAAAAAGCTTCTGGAAGCCTCAATATCGATCCGATTGCATAGCTGGGTCTTGAATTTCATGTTAATAAACCTCTGTTCTGTGATTGATCACAGGCTCTTTGCGCCGAAATTCACTTAAAAAAATTGGACCCTCAATAATGAATTACGAAAAGGAACTGGGAGTTTGGGATCGGAACCTGCAAAAATCCCTGGATACCGTATATAACAGACTTCGGTTTCACGTGAGTGATGTGCTGGGATTACAGCATGCAAGGAAGTGTAGCTTTATCAGTGGCAATTTATGCATTGCACAAGTGTGATAACAAGTAAACACACTTATTGACACAGGCCAACCCTTATCATTATTTGGGGGGGGGGGGGAGCTCCAGGTATGCAAACTGATTCAAAATTGCACACAGTCAGGCTAAAAATGGGCTCTCCTAATCACTCGTTTTACATAATTTCCAAGGTACAGTAACATGTTTGGTGACAAAAATTGAAGCATTATTTTGTACCAGTTAAATGTGTGGACACAAATATGGTTCATGCAAAAGTTTTAGAATATATCATATGATGTAGAATAGAATGATTTAATAGCAAAATTTAAGAAAAATATTGTCCTACATTCAATAATAATCATGAATGGACCAGGCTTTCTTGTATCAGGGAACCTTCAAAATTCACAACGAAACATGCAACCAAGGGTTCCCGATGGGCATAGATAACAGTGCAAAAGCTAAGCCATCAATAAATTAAAAAATTTAAAAAAATAAAAAATCATGAAATTATCATAGCCATCTGAAAATCTAATCATTTCATCTGTCAACATTCAGGAAGCTCTCCCCAAAGTTTGGTCAGGCCCGACTTGATAGATCTGCAGACATTCAGCGGACAAGAACATGTTGATGGGCATAGACAACAGTGCAGAAGCTAAGCCATCAATAAATAATAATTTTTTTAAAAAAAATCATGACATCATCATAGCCATCTGAAAATCTAATCATTTCATCTGTCAACATTCAGGAAGCTCTCACCAAAGTTTGGTCAGACCCGACTTCATAGATCTGCAGATATTCAGCGGACAAGAACATGTTGATGGGCATAGATAACAGTGCAAAAGCTACGCCATCAATAAATAATAATAAAAATAATTAAAAATCATGACATCATCATAGCCATCTGAAAATCTAATCATTTCATCTGTCAACATTCAGGAAGCTCTCACCAAAGTTTGGTCAGGCTCGACTTCATAGATCTGAAGATATTTAGTGGACAAGAAAATGTTGACGGACGGACGGACGGACGCTAGGACGGACGGACGTACGTACATGGCAACGACAAGACCTCACAGCCCTATGGGCTGAGGGGTAATAGGAAATGCTAATTTCCCATCATTTGTTAGTGCATTTATCTACACTGCTATTACTAACTTGCCAGCCTACACACAATTCAGTATATTATTATAGATACATGTAAACTGTGGCCTTTAACGTGTATCCTATTTCACATCCTTGAAACATTTCCTCACAGACCACATCAGGCGTCAAATTCAGGTCAAGTTACAGTTACGCATTGGTGGCGAAATATACTACATCAACCAATTAAGTCAGCCTGGTTGAGAAAGTAAGATGAGGTATCATCCTTCAGATTAGTCTGCGTGAGCAACAATGATAAAAGTTTACTGAGGGTGAAACAAAGCCATGACGGCATGTTTAAAGGGTCTTAATTTATTTTCTTTGGGTAGAATTTAACTAGATAAAGTAAGTAGACGCTATTTATTCGTCATTGTACCGGTTATGCTCAGGAGAATGGCATGACATCATTATCTTGTGCAGAGAAGGTGTTGGTCTTGAGTTGAATTACCGTAAACTACATAAATGCTACCTTTCTACTATAGTACTATATACAAAAATTTGTTATATTGTTGGGAAAATAATGCGATTCAAAAAGTTGTTTTGATCCTGGACAAGGATACTGAAAATCATTAAAGAGATCGATATATTTTCACACGTAAAGCTTGAAATCTACTGAACTTTTTTATTATTCAATCTGTTTCCTTTAGTTAAAAAATTGTAAAATTAAATCGGCGATCGTTATTTATTTTTGGAATGAAGGCGCATTAGGAGATTGTTACCAACAAGTTCTGAGCT